>ML776736.1:529018-617295 GCA_009831015.1 Picea engelmannii
CTTTTGTCTTTTGATCTAGCCGAGTGTTGTTATTTTATTTAGCCGCAGTTGCTTATTTGTATTCCGGCTAAGATCCTTTGTCTGTTGATCTAGTCGAGTATTGTCAGTTTATTCAGCCGCATTCGGCCATTTTGTAATCCACATAGATATCATAATACAAACTTTGCAGTCCTTTGTCGCGTTTATTATTTGTATGATAATTTATATGCCGTAAACCTTTGATCCTACACACACATTAGCAGTGTTTTCTAGACTAGCCAAGTCAGGAACATTACATAATCTCTTGTGAGTTTTCCTTGGAATCATATTCTTTTGATGTTTGCAGTGATTTGTCAATGTAAGCATTCTTTTGAATTTGAACATCAGTTGACTTTGTATTGGTTCCTTTTTCTACTATTGAAATTTAAATGTCAGATAACTTCTCTATTATGTCAATCATTGTTTCCTTGTCGAGTAATGATGTTTTGCGATCTACCTCCTCTTGTAAAGACTTCTTATTATGCTTGAGTTTTTTAGTCTAAGTTAATAAATCCCGATTATGTCGTCTTAATCGTAAAAGTTCTTCCGTATTTTCTGACCTATTGTCTTTTTCTAATTCTATATTCTCCTTTCTTTTGTCCTTTAATTAAGATTTTAATTTGTTCAAGTAACTTCTGGTTAAGGTTCCTTAGGTAGTTGATTTCTACCTCTTTTTTAGTTAGTTTCTCCTCGAGACCTTGATTTTCTTGTTTAGAATTTGTATTATGATTATGATTTTTTAATTGTAATATTTCTTCATCTCGTTCTAGTAAGTCTTGGTCCATTTTTTGTCTTTTAGTCTTTAGTTCTTCATTTTGTGCGATGAGTTCTCGAATACGCTCTTTGAAGTAACGATTATCTTTCTTTGTTAACCCATTAAAATATTTCTCCTTCTCAATTTCAAACTGTAATTTTTTATTGCTTGCTTTATAATGTCCTAGTTCTCCTTTCAATATTCGTGATTGTATTTCTTAATTATCTTGATATTCTTCCATAATAAATGATTTCCCACAAATAGGACATAAACGATTTTGATTTTTAAAAATTGTCATATACCCAAACTTCATTTCACAAAAAAAATCATTTAGTCCAAAATTTCAATTTATATACGGAATTGTCCATTTTTTTATTTTTTTTTATAAGCTTGAATTGGTTTTAAGATTTTTAAATTTTAATCAATTTGTACCTTCAAGTTACTTTGTACTTCATAACTTTTCTTCATCCTTCTTTTCTTTTTATCTTCACTTTCCTCTCTTCAATATTATTAAATATATATATTTCCTTTACACATTTTTTTATACTTTATAAAAGTACTTTTATATTAAGTGATTTAATAATGTCTTAATTAAATACCCCTTTAAAAAGATCACCTCAGTATATACGTTTACTTCTCCTTTATCCACAAATAATATATAAAGCTATGCATGTTTTATAACTTTGAATATGGCCTAAGATTATTTTTATAATATCCCTTCGATAATTAATTATTTTAATAATTGATCCTTCGTGTTGCTTTTACTTCTTGTAATTTCTTTTAATGGTTTCTCTCTTATACTTTTTGCTATACCTTGTTTTTTTAATAATCGTTTTGTAATATATTATATATATTACTTATCTAAAAATAATAGTTTTTTTAAAAGGCACATTTAAATACTCTTTTTATTTTTTCACTTTTATTTTAAAAACTTCAAATACTCTTACGTAACTTTGATTACTCAATGATATTTTAAAATTTTCAAATACTCTCACCTAACTTCAATTACTCAATAATAAGTCACCTTTTTACACTTTGTGGTAACTTTCATGAAAAATCATTTTTCTTTTTTAACAACCCCACTAAAATATACTTTCTCTTAATAATAATATATTTTCTTTTAAAATAAGATATTAATATTATCTCTTTTAGTGGGCCCTTTTGATAAACTTAGTATCTTTTTTTTTTAATGAATGATTGCAACCTTTGACGCGAGGTTTCGTTTGCGATTCTCTTTTTTACTTCTTTAACTTATATACTTCACTTTTACTCCTTGTAAAGTTATGGAGATGCACCTTTTACTCCTCCTAACTTCTTGTTAATTGTTGGTCAACTAACTATTAAGATCCTATGTAGGATTTCACCTTTGTATTTAATAGTTTGACTTTATAATTTTCTTATGTAACTTTTATATTGAAACACTTTGATTTTATTTATTTTTTCCTTTTATTCATAAACCAGTTACTTATGTATTTTGAATTTGCAGTGTAATATCTTCAACGGAATTTTGAGTTTTTATATGGCGAAAGGCTTGAGTTGGTCAAAGACCCTGACTTCAAAGAAACTCTGAAAAAAATTGTTGGCTAGCAGCCGCTAATCAACGGAATTCCCAAGAAGGGGCTCTGATACCAAATCAGATGAACAAAGTTCTTCATGCACAAATAATCCAAAATATCTGGAATATAGTAATCAAATATATATGTGTGTGTGTGTGTGTGTGTGTGTGTGTGTGTGTGTGTGTGAATAATACGATGATTACAAATGAGAATGAGGGCTTTCTTATATACCCACGCAGCGGTGCCCTTAATCAATAGTCATGTCCTTTGAGACATGTCTTTTAATTATTAATAATTATTATTTATTAATTATCATTTAATTAATATGTTATTAATATCTATTTTATATGTATATTTATGTTCACAACACAACCCTCCAACAATTTTCCACTTCTCTCCTTTGTTAGGTCAAGCCCTCTCCTCATCATAACCTGCCCATAACAAGAATAAGACATAAAACTAATGCCTTTTAGCCTCCTCCATGGCTGGACTGAGGTCACCAAGTGGCTTGATTGAAATCACCAAGACTCTCCTCTCCATGATCAATGTCACAATAACATTATGTTTCACCTCTCACCTTTATCTCCTTTTATCCAACTCAAAAGGGGTGTGTGAGAAGCCCTTAAACAACTCAACATTAAATTAGAATAATTAATTTCTCCATGTGGGTGTGAAGCCCCAACACAAGCCGACAACACCCATCATCAAACCCAAGAAGCCTCAACTCCATTCCAAGGGGGTTTTCATCCAAACGAAAGTGTAATCTGGTGCCAACAAAGATTCTCACATGCTCGACACCAAGGCCATGTAAGAATACCTCCACGAAGCTACAAAACATCAACACTTCTGAGGCATTGTTTTTTATTTTTCACGCTATTTAAAAATAGAGGAGTACCACCTCTTAAAAAACACAGGGGGATTTTATCCTCATGAGGTTGACTCAAAGACTGTAAAACAGTATTTAAGATCAACAAGCCTCCAACAGAAGGTAATCCTTCAAGATTTTGTTCAAATTTACCCCCAAGATCGTCAAACCAGGGAAGGAGTGGAAACCCTCCAATGATCCACAATATAATTGAACTTTTATCTCATGCAGAGTGAGTCACCTTTGTGGAAACACTGGAAAACCCTTTCTCGATTGTTGTTATAACAGTCACAATAACATTGGAGCAACCTTTTGTCCAAATTGCAATGTTTTCCCCACTAGAAGATGAAGACAAGGTCTCAAGCATATTAGAAGAGATTGAAAATATTTACGAGCAACACCTTCCTTGCTCTAGCACCAACATAAGAATAGAGAACACATGATAACTAAGGAAGAGGAGAAAGAAGAAGAGGACTCAAATAGGAATATCCACAAGAAACCAGGTAGGAAGATGGGGAAGGAGAAAATGGAGGAAGCAATGAATAGGGACAATGTGATGGGGACACAAACAATCGTAGACAAATATCTATCAAAGGGAACAAGATCTGCTAAGACCCTTGGAGCTAGCATGCCATCAAAAGGTGGCAGCCAAAAACCCTCTTCTAGATATTGAACATCTTCTCTTGGAATTATAGGGGATTAGGTAGTATAAATAAAGAAGCAGTCACGAGGGATCTAATAAGAACAAACAACCTACCATTCTTTTACTCTAGGAGACCAAGATAAAGGATTTGGAGGCCTTTAATACTTTCAAGCAGGAAAAATGTTCTAAGGAAGGTGTGGTGATGAGTTCGAGAGGGGTCTCTAGGGTGTTATCCACTCTCTGGAACATCTTTCTCTTGCATCTAAATTTCACCCATCATACTCAACACCAGATACCATCTAGGTTCACACATCAACAGTCTGACAAACAATTCAACATTTTTAACTTATATATGCCTATAACATACATGGAAAAGGAGAATTCTTGGAGATCACTTTTTTTGTTGAAAGATACAGAGTATGCATGAAATATCATCATATATGGGGACTCCAATGTGACCCTTAATAGCAAAGAAAAAAGAGGGGGCAGTATCATTCAAGATTTGTTCAGGGAAAGGATGAAGGATCTAATCACAAAGTGGGACATGAACGATATCAAACCATCCAAAGGAAAGTTAACTTGGAAAAATTGGAGTCTTGGGCCCGACCATATGACAACTAGATTGGAAATATTTATAGTGCAAAGTAATCTCATACTCCATGAATATTTTATTAAAACTCAGATCATCCCATTAACAATATCTGACCAAAAACTAATTTCACTCCAAATCCAAGAATCTCCTAACTATGGTCCTCTTCCATTTCATTATAATTTTCTCTGGTTACAACAGTCAGAGGTTGTGAACACAATTTTTGAAGCCCAAAGAGTATGGATCACAGGCTCCCTAGTCTATATCTGGGAAAAAAATTGAAATCAATTAAATTGGGCTTTACATGCTTTATTAAGGTGTCCCAATGTTCTACAACATCTGATAAGGAATCACTTAGAGTACATCTAGGGGACATCTAAAGAAAAATGGAAAATGAAGAAATCACTTTTGATCTATGGGCTTTAGAGGCAAAGATCTAGCAAAAAATTCAAAAGGGAGTAAGAACTGAAGAGGAGCTATGGAGGTTAAAGTCCACGAGTATGTGGCTTAAATTAGGGATATGAATAGGACCCTCTTCCGTAAGCAAGCTAGAGCTAGAGTTATAATAAATAATTTCAAGGAGTTCTCAGTAGAAGATGGAACTAGGATCTAATACTTCCAAGAACTAAAAAATGCAACAATAACCTATTTTGACAACCTATTCATTGAGCATGACAAAGTAGACCCCATTGTCTTAGTAGCCATGTTGGAAAATATTCTAATGGTTGTCTTAGTGGTGAATAATGCAGACTTGGTGAAATGGATTGAAGAAGGGGAAATTCTTAATGCCATCTACAATTTGGAGCTTGACAAGGCCCCAAGACCCGACATATTCTCAATCTCTTTCTTTAAAACTTTCTGGAGTTTCGTAAAAATTGATCTCAAAAGAATGTTATAGTTTGTTCAAATGTATTTTAAAATGGGAGGTAATGTACTAATCTTCCTTCCTTGATATAATCCTGAAAGAAGCAAACTTGACTTCCTTTTACAGGTTCAGACCTATTTCTCTAAGAAAATATTCATATAAAATAATGACCAAGATCATAACTAGCAGATTGTGGAAAATTCTATCCAAGAAAATCTTAGATAACCAAGGAGAATTTATGAAAACCGACAAATAGTGTATAATGTAGTGCTAGTACATGAAACCATCCATTCCAATAAGGAGAACAAAGAGAAGCGAACAATAATAAATATCGATATGGCCAATGCATTTGATCGGGTGAGAAATTCTTTTTTATTTGAGGTAATGACTAAATTTGGGTTTTGCTCTTCCTTCATTCACCTGGTCTCATTTTGCATTAGTGCTCCGTGGATAGCTCCTCTAGTCAAATGTAGGCCAACATCCTTTTTTCAAGGAATCCATGGATTGAGGTAGGATTTTCTTTCCTTTTCCTTTTTCTTTGAATCCTTTCCTGCTATCGGTATTCTATTACAAAATTCCTTTCAACCCTATCATCAACTATAAGTTCCTTCTTCTTTTGTTTCAATTCCAACATCTCCTTTTTCTTTTGTTCTACCTTGACCAAGAGTGTGGTGTAATCCTTTGAAGTTAGTAAATGTGAAATCCTTATTATTTGAAGAAAAATTTTCTTCTCTCGATTGGGTTCTCTAGATACCACTCAGATCCAAAAGTCTACATCTTGAGACATGAGGATGCTCTTCTATTCTTGGCTCTCTATGTTGATGACTTGATTTTCACCGGGATCACCCCATGCATCATTGCAAGTGCCAAAATTTGTTTGCATGATAGGTTTGACAACACTGAATTGGGTCTATTGAACTATTTTCTCAGGGTTGAGATCAATTAGTCATCTTATGGGATCTCTCATGCACAACCCAAGTATGCTCTTGATATTCTGGCTCATTTTCACATGGTTGATTGTAATCCTGCATCAACTCTTTTTTTGTTTGGAGTCAAGATTGAGGCGAAGTGTTCCACACCACTAGTTGAGGCCACTTTATATCATCAACTTGTTGGAAGCCTCATCTACTCGACTCATACTCACCCCGACATTTCGTTTGTAGTTGGCATTGTTTCCGCTTCATGACAGAGCCACGTGATCTGCACTGGAAGGCCACTGAATGAATTTTGCACTACATACAAGGAACTCATAGGTACAAGATTCACTATGCAAAGGGAACAATCTTATATTTGATTGGATACATGGATTCTGACTGGGGTGGTGATTTTGATGATCGCAAGTCTACATCTAGTTAGAGTTTTCACCTTGGTTCTGGTCCCATTTGGTGGTAGAGAAAGAAGTAGCATGCCATTACTCTTTCTTCGATTGAGGTTGAGTATCGAGGGGATGTTAATGCCACCATTGAGGCTATTTGGCTTCAGAATATCCTCACTAAACTTGGCATCACTTTTCATAATCCATCAATCATCTATTGTGACAACCAAAGCGCCATCCAAATCTCAAAGAACCCAGTTCATCATTAGTGGACCAAACACATTGAGATCCAGATGCATTTTCTCAGGGAGCTTATTCATGAGCAAGTCATTGATTTGCAATATTGTCCTATAGCAGAGAAGGTTGCATACATCTTCACAAAACCCTTCACTGAGAGCAAGTATGCCCATATTCAATCTCTCTTGGGGGTGTGGGACATTTCTTCTGGGGGGTCACTTAACCCTTCTTGTTTTATCCTCTCATGGAGGGAGTTTTTTCCCAATGGGTTTTCTCATTCCTTTTCTATTCGAGGGGATATTTTGTACATGGGTACCTCATTAGACCTTGTAACCGGGACCCATCTTTGCATCTTTGTTTACATTTCCCCCTAAGTTTCACTTAAAGCGGGGTGTTAGTGTGAATAGGGTTCTTTATCTATCTAGTTATTTCTTAGCTAGTTCTCTACTTTAGCTCTCTTCTGACTAGGTTAAGTTTACTTAGGGAATTTTTCACTTTATCTCATATTCTTTGTGTTTTTAGTCTCTATGGTGGTAAATCCTATATATAGTCACCCATTTCTCTCATATGAGTATCTCATTTTTTTGATTGCATGTTTTTCATTCTCTTGAGTATAATACAGTTTATTCTCGCTCATTTCTAATTTATAGCTTTCCTTTCCTTCATTCATTTGCATTCTTGGGTGGCTTTTCAGCTAAATCTTACATCCTCATTCCAGCAATGCAGCGAGATATGTGGAAAATGAACCCACACTGGAACCATAAAAGGAATATTATTTTCAGGTTGAAATATGGAGTTCATCTATTGAGATAAATTCTTGTAGTGTCGTAAAAATATGGTCCATTTCTAGAGATTAAATCCCTGTCTTCCATGGCCTCGAAAAGAAAGGCATAAAACCCTCAGCCATACAAATAATGAGTTAACTTTCCCTTGATTAGAACTTGCTAGTTATTTTCAATCCAAACTTCTATTACTGTTGGTGATGGCCATACTTTGATGAACTCACCAATCATTTGTATTTCAACCAACTTTAAGGCCATTTGATAGGAAGTAGTTGATGGCAAAGGAAACTCTGGAATCTCATTTAGTTTTTTGACAAAATGGGAAGGTAGAGCCTTTGTATATTTTCCCAATGAAGAAGCCAAAGATTAAAAGGCATTGATGTTAGAGATTAGAGGGGGGCGGGACACCCCCCTGCCCTGCGACCAACTCCATGGCTAAATCCAAAGCACTTGAATCACTAGGGTTTGTCAAATGACAGAGCAAGCACTTACAACCAATTAAATACTTATCCTGATGTTTACCTAGAAAATTTTTCACAAATACACTGAGCATATTTTAAAAAGTCTTGACTAAACCATATCGTCCCAGAAAACAACATTTTACTTTTTCTTGGGTATGGAGTTAACAAAGGCCTCATAATATTAATTACTAAAGATAGAGATCTTGAGGTCATAACTAAGTCAATAACTATTCTAAATGTATCCTACAAAGCTTGGCTAAGGCTATAACATTGTGCATCAAACATATCTTGCCCAAAATCACGAGGGCTATGTTAAAAAGTTTCATTAGGAAGTGATCTATTTTGGATAATATCCTTGTTGTATGGGAGAGCATGTAGTGTTCTTGCTTCCTGGTCATGGATGCTTGAGGAATTTCTTTCTAAACAATCAAGCAAGCTTATCCTCTCATCCCTATCTTGTATGTTATGGTTGTTAAAGCATTGGGATACTTGTTATGGAAAAGGTGAGTGGCCAAGGCGTAATTAAAGCAATTCCATTACTTTATTTTGATGTTGGGAAATTAGTTAATGGTCATTTTGTGAATAATTCCTTCCTTATCATCTAGGAAGTCTAGCATGCTTCTTGGGAAAATAGTGTGAAATGTCCTTGGACAATTTTCTTGGAATGTATTGTAATATAATTTCATGGGATAAGACTTAGTGTTATGAATAAACCCAAAATTACATTCCTAGGTGGCTTGAAGGACAGGGGTAGTATTTTATTTATCTCAGCCATATTTTCAAATTTCTTGGCAACCCCTAGTCATTCCAAGCCCTACCTAAAGATCTCTAAGATGTGGTGGTTCACAGGGTTGAAAATAACATTGAGAATGGATCACTAAACCGTTGATCTTTAGATACCAAATTTTAGATCTGTATTACAATTCTTGTAGTTACCCATGTTTGGTTCTCTTCATGTTAGATTCCATCCATGGAACCATACCAAAAGTTGAAAAAGGACTCAAGGAGTTTCTTTTGGGATACAATACCGACAACAAAATTTTATGTGGAGTTAATTAGGAGACACACCACACTTTCAAAAACTAGGGTGGTATGGGGATCCTAAATACTTGTATAGAGATCCAAGCCTTGTGTGCTAAATGGATTATTTAGGTTATGGAAGGCAAGAAGGTTTGGAATGTGATTCTCAGAAATTGTTTTTCTTTAAGAGGCCCTTTGTATAAAAAATATTAACACAAGGCCTCAACTTTTAGTCTCTTGTAACTACCCCTACAATGGTTAAGGGAAAAGGATCTTTTGAGGCACAAAGCAATATAGAAAACTTGGGCAAATAAAACCAATACTTGTTTTTGAAATATCACTCTCTAAGAAAAGGCTCCATACTTGTTTTAGAAATATCATTGTCTAAGAGAAGCCTGTTATTTATTTTAATCATCATTGCATTTGGTTATCTCCTTTCTTAGTAAAAGAAGGAAATACTTTGGAAAAAAGTTATTGGTTCTTGGCCCCCATATTTGTAACACACCCATGGTGGGGCGTAAAAATTTCGTTCTTCTTAAGAAAATAAACACCCTCATTCGAGGTCTCTATTCCATTCTGTTCTTCCAGAGCTTTTCAGCCACAGTCTCCATGCTCTGAACCGAGCTCAAAGCTGGTAGAATCCTCTCCCAAGTTCTTCGGGTTCTTCCATCCCTCTATACTTGCATATTACTGCGGGCTATGACCAGATGCCAAAACAATAGGTGCCAAGACAACCACCGGGTGAATCCTCCGGAGTGGCAAATCTCCGAAGTTCACAATTCGACGATGCGTGTCCTCAAGGATTTCGACGACCCTGATTCACTTCGGGACTTCGACGTTCGAGAGTTTCGAACGCTCCAAATATTTTTCTCCCCGAGGTACTCTGTACCCAGAGTTATAGATCGAGTGCCACGCATCCCTTGTGATAAACAATTGTGATCCACTTTGGGACTTCGTCATTTGGAAGTTTCAAACAATCCAAATCCTTTTCTCCTATGAAGTACTCTGTACCCGGAGTTACAGATCGAGTGCCACGCATCCCTTCACGATCGACGACTGCGATCTACTTTGGGACTTCTACGTTCGAGAGTTTGAAACATTCCAATGCCTTTTTCCTCTGAAGTACTCTGTACCGAGAGTTACAGATCGATCGCCACGTGTCCCTTCGAGATCGACGACTGTGATCCACTTCAGAACTGGTGTTCGAGAGTTTCAAACATTCCAACACCATTTTCCTTTGAAGTACTCCATACCTGGAGTTATAGATCGAGCGCCATGCATCGCTTCACGATCGACGACTGTGATCCACTTCAGGACTTCAACGTTTGGGAGTTTCAAACATTCCAACACCGTTTTCCTCTGAAGCATTATGTACCCAGAGTTACAGATCGAGCACCACACATCCCTTCGCGATTGACGACTATGATCCACTTCGGGACTTCGGCGTTCGGGAGTTTCAAACATTCCAATTCCTTTTTCCTCCGAAGTATTCCGTACCCGGAGTTACAGATCGAGCGCCATGCATCCCTTCACGATCGATGACTGTGATCCACTTCGAGACTTTGACACTTTAGATCTTCACTCCTCACATTTCTCCAGAGTCCCGAAGTCCCGGACTCCTGGAATCCCAGTCATTTCACCAACAACGCGGGTGAGGTATGCATGTGCCAGGGGCTGACACGTAGTTGGTTCAGGGACACATGCCCTCGTCGCTCCATTCTGATCATCTTTCAACCTCCCTAAGGTTTTCATGGTCATGATCCGACCAATATCGATTTTTTCACCAATCGACGATTTACAGTGATTGTGGGGCCCCAACATGCTCGCTCTTTATCGAAGAGCTCAATTTCCGTAATCTAAAAATTACTCACCCAACTCGGTCTAATCGTGGTCGTTAATCCTCCACTCCGATGATATCAATGACGTTGCTGAATTGTGGGTCGTGAACTAGCACGTCCTCCAATTTCACCTTTGCGCTCCACAATGATTCCCCACCATCGATCTCTGCTCATAGACCAATGATTCACAACGATTGCACGACCCAATCTCCGCAATCTGGGAAGTGCTCGCCCGACTCTGTCTAATCATGGCCGTTGATCTTCCATCCACTACGAGATCAATGATGTTGGTTGATTGCGGGTCGTGAACTATCAAGTTCGCTAATTTCACCTTCGCGCTCTGCAATGATTCCCCACCATCGATCTTCGTTCACAGATCAATAGTTCACAACGATTGTGAGGTCCAATATCCGCAATTTAGGAAGTGCCTGCCTGACTCTGTCTAATCGTGGTCATTTATCTCCATCCCTAACGAGATCAACGACGTTGGTTGATTGCGGGACGTGAACTAGCATGTCTGCTAATTTCACCTTCGCGCTCTGCAATGATTTCCAACCATCGATCTAATCGAGTGGCTGGTGTTTGATTCGTTAACTCCAGTGGGTCTTTGATTCGATCTGACGACTGTGATAGGTTTTCCTCCTGATGAACAATTCACATTCATCTCCTCTTTCAAGTTCTTGATTCATTTATGGCTCTTGTTACTCAGGGAGTTCGAGTAACTTTGACTATCGTGAAGTTTGACACTCTAGGTATCGAACTCCCGAAACTTTGAAACCATTATGAACTAGCTCCTTTAGGGCTTAGCGCAGGGTTCCTAAACCCAGGTCACATGGACCTTTAGATGACTCTTGGGCTATGAGCTCTACTCTTAGCCAGGTTTTAGTCAAGGCCCTGGGTGCAAGTTCAAGGTCTCTCAGGCTACTGGTTTGAAGGAAACGCCTTCCTAATTCGCAAAACCTTAAATTTTGAAACAAGGCGGTGTAAACTCATGAGGTTATAGAGAGGGTAGAAGTGCCAAGAGGATTGCTCCGATTCCGGAGTTGTGAGGTAGCTCCCTGGGGAAAACACCTTCGAGAGTTAAATTGGAGCATACGGGAAAAGCAAAAGCATAAGTTCTCAAGGAAGCCATTGTACTTACATAATTTAACCTTTTCAATGCAGAAACCATTTACAAATAAGTAAATATATGCATGCAACCATTAATTCCCAATTCAATGCATAAAGTATGGAAACACTTATTAGAACCAGCTAACGTGAAGCGACTATTGGAAAGGGTGCTTGTTTCCACCCAACCATAGGCTCAGTCACTCCTAACAGATTTACCAGTAGCCACCCTCGAGATAGACCACGATGCTTTGAGATTGAATCTCTTCTTCCGGCATAGAAATAGATAGGGATGAAGGTTACTGTCCTTCTCCTGACTCAGTCTCTATTTCCCATGATCAGAACACACTCTTTTCATAGTTCTTCCTCGAATCCGAGAGCTTTGTCTCTCATCTCTTCACTCTTTTCATATTTCCTCTCTGACCCCCACGCTTTCCTTTCTTTCCTTTTCCAACAATATTGTGTGTGGCCCAAATTCCCAATCCGTGGTTAGGTCTAAAAGCCTTACAGATGGGTGGTCTGCGCCATCCCCTCATTAACTCTTGAGGAGGTTTTCCCACCTACCAACCTGACTGTAATTCATTCCTGGGTCAGAGGGTTGTTCTGATCCCTAGCAATTAAATCCATCAAAGTAATGGTTCAGTGGAGGTTAACACAACCATTCCTGGTCCCCTTCACCATCTCTTTCATAACATTCCTTGTCTCTCTTAGTACATCCCCTTTTCAGCAGTCATGCAACACGTATCCATTTTCTATTAAAATAACAAAATTTACATTCATCGACCTTTTATACGAAGGTCCATCAAACCAAGCATTCACACCTTTGAGTTTTCCATAGTTTCTTGGCCAATATAGTTATATTTACAAACTAGGGGAAACAAGGTGTTACAATTCTCTCCCCCTTAAAGGAAGCTCATCCTCGATGTTTTATCTGTCAACATGCTATGTATATACAGAAGTAAACAAAATCGGATATGCCTGTCTCATGGCATCCTCCATTTCCCACGTAGCCTCATATGGGACAAAGTGTTTCCACTGCACCTTGACCTGTGCAATGGTTCGGTTCCCGATTGAGGTTTCCTTCGTGTCTAGTATGCATTGAGGTTCCGGCAGGAATTCTCCCTTAGGCTCCACCTGGATCATAGACCAATCAATTATATGATTAGAATCATGTACATATTTCTTCAATAATGAAACATGGAAAACATTATGTGCCTTTACCGTGGGAGGGAGTGCTAGCCTATAGGCTACAAGTCCCACTCTTTCTAAGACTTCAAAGGGTCCACAATGCTGAGGTGCTAGCTTGGCAGAAACTCCCATTCTCAGGGAACTTTTCTCTGAGATAGACATGGTCTCATGTCTTTAACTCTCTAGGGGTTCTCTTTCGGTTGGCGTAGTTCTTATGTCTATCTTGAGCAAATTTCAGATTTTGTTTTATCTGAATCACTTGTTGCTCCATTTCTTTCAGCATGTCCAGTCTGATTGTAATTCTATCCACCAGATTACTCCAGCTGATTGGAATCTTACATTGTCTACCATAGAGGGCTTCAAAAGGTCTCATCTTTAGTGACTCAATTCTACCAATGGAAGGTAGTCTTCCCACTTCTTGGGCTGATGCATTACATGTCTTCTAATATTTGGTTTACTCTTTCTGTTTGTCCATCACTCTGGGGGTGATAGGCTGTGCTAAACAACAATTTAGTTTCAAGACCAACCATCAAGGATTTCCAAAAGCTTGAAGTGAATTTTGTGTCTCTGTCGGATATAATTTCTCTAGGCATGCCATGTAGTCTAAATATCTCCTCCGTGAAGATGTTGGTAATATCTATTGCCTTGCAAGTCGACTTGATAGGAACAAAGTGAGCAGATTTGCTCAATTTTTCCACCATTACCATGATGGCATCATTCTGCTTAGCCAATCTTGGTAATACGGTGATGAAATCCATGGAAATGGTTTCCCATTTCCATTCTGGAATTGGCAAAGGCTATAACAACCCTGTTGGGTGTTGATGTTCTGCCTTAACTTGCTGGTATTCTAGGCACTTAGTTAGATAGTTGGATATGTCCTTTTTCAGTCCAGGCCAACAGAATTGTTTCCTTTTGGCCGTGATCATTTTCTGATATCCCGGGTGACCAATAAATGGTCTCTTGTGTAGTTCACCCATTATGAACCTCTTCAAGTCGTCACAACTTGGAATATACAATCTATTTTTGTAGGTCAAAGGCCTTCATCAAGCATCTGATAGCCTTCATACTTTAGCTCTGTAGGCTCTTGCCTTAGGTATGAGGTCACGGTATTGAAGAATGCATCTGTTTCTTGTGCATTCCTGATTCTTTCCCTGACATCTGTTTCATAGGTGCTTACTACTGCCAAGTGAATCATTTTCACACTTACGCTAAGGGCATTGACCACCCTATTTTCCTTCCCTTTGTTGTGTTTGATTTCAAAATCGAACTCACTAAGGAGAGACATCCACCTAGCTTGTCTAGCATTGAGTTTTGGTTGATCAAACATGTGCCTCAACCCACAATGGTCTGTCATAAATAAAAATATCCTACCCAAGAGGTAATGCCTCCACATTTTTAAAGCATGCACTATGGTAGACAGCTCTAGATCATGGGTCACATAATTGATTTCATGCTCGTTCAATTTCTTGGATGCGTAGAAAATTACACGTCCCTCTTGCATAAGGACTCCTCTGAGTCCTTCCTTGCAGGCATTTGTACACAGGAGGAATTCATTATCAGGGTCTGCAATCTTCAACACAGGTGCATGGATCAGAAGGTATTTCAGTTCATGAAATCTTTCTTCACATTCTGATGTCCAAGTGAATTTAATCTCCTTTTTCTAGAGGGAAGTGATTGGACAACCAATCTTGGAAAATCCTCTTATGAACCTTCTATAATATCCTGCTAAGCCCATAAAGGATATGATATTAGATACATCCTTTGGGGTAGGGCATTCCATAATAGATCTGATCTTGTCAGGGTCTACTGCCACCCCTTCTTTAGAAATGACATGGCCCAAGTAATGCACTTGCTTCTGGAAAAAGTCACACTTGCTAAGCTTAGCGTAGAGCTGATGCTCTCTTAGTACTTGAAGTACAAGTCTAAGATGTTCTTCATGCTCTTCTCTATTCTTGGAATATATTAAGATATCATCAATGAAAACCAATACGAATATGTCTAGGAATTTGTTGAGTACATTGTTCATCAAGCACATAAAAGTGGTGGGAGCATTGGTTAGTCCAAATGGCACCACCACAAATTCATAGTGATCATACCTTGTCCTAAAGGTCGTTTTGTGGATGTTTTCATCCTTGATTCGGACTTGATGGTATCCAGACCTCAAGTCAATCTTTGAGAAAATGGAACCAACCCCTAATTGGTCGAACAAGTCATCGATTCTTGGTAAGGGGTACTTATTCTTTATGGTTGTCTTATTGAGGTATCTATAATCTATGCACAGTCAGAGCGTGCCATCTTTCTTTTTCACAAACAAGGTTGGTGCTCCCCATGGAGACACATTGATCTAAATGTAGCCTTTGTCCATCATTTCCTTTAACTGTAGCTTGAGCTCAACTAGCTCGAGTGTACTCATCCTATAGGGTGTCCTAGACACTCGCACTGCTCTTGGTGCAAGTTCTATCGAGAAGTCAATGTCTCTTCTTGGAGGTAGACCCCGTACCTCTTTTGGAAACATGTCTCTATACTCTCTTAATATGGGGTGGTCCTCTAGGTTTGGTTTGTCATCCTCAACAAATTCCAATACATGTATTGCATATAGAGGACATACCTTTATGTAATACTTTTTCATTTGAAGGGATGCTATTTGTCTCACTGAGACAGGTTTCTGAATCCCTTGGAGGGTCATCTTTCCCCCTTCTTCATTTACACATTCTAAAGTTTTATGGTAACAATCCAACTTAGTTTTATAAGCAACCAACCAATCCATACCAATCAACAAGTCATAAGATCCTAGGGGAAGTATGTTAAGGGTCGCTTGGGAGGGCAACCAATCCATGATGAATTGGCAAGATGGTAAGACCTATGTTACTTTTCTTTTGGTTCCAATGGCTAGCTATACCAACCATGGATTAACATGTCTAACTGGTTGCAGTTTACACTTATAAACAGTCTCAGGGGCCACATAACTCAAATTAGAACCAGGGTGAATTAAAATAGAAACTAGACGGTTGGCGATCATACCTTCCATCTCCACCACTCAAGCTTGGTGGTCGACTTGTTTATTATCCAAAGCCGCATAAATCCATGGCATGCTCCTAGCCACATCAATGACTGTGGTAGCTTCTTGGATGTTGTAGATTCTCCTACTATTATGTTGTCTGTGTGGCCAATCCCTCAACATATGTTCTTCTCCGCAACCCCAATATTTCAATGGTTCTCTCTTTGGGTTATCAGTCTTTCCCGGGGCTGATCCAAAAGGTTTATTTCCACTTTGGGAAGGGAATTTATGTTGGTACACACTTCAGGTAGGAAGGCTCATCCTTGAATCATTCCTATAGTTCTTAAATCTTGAGGATTTAAACCCCTTCTTCTTGAACCCCAAACTACTCTTCTTCTTCCTTCCAGTCCTTGCGAGGTTTTGTCTGACGCCCAAACTATTCATAACAATACCTTGGCTTCCAGATAGTGTCTTCTAAGGTCTTTGGCTCATCAAACTCAATCCTGTTCCAGTAGGTCTGAGGTAACCCACTGATAAATCGTTGGAGTTTTACCTTTTTATCTTTTATGTAGGGTACATACCTCAGCAACTCAAGGAATTTATTGATATATTCCTCTATGTTGAGCTGTCCCAACTTGAGTTCATAGAACTCCTTAGTCTTCTCGTCGAAGTATTTCTCTGATAGATACTTCTTCTTGAAGTGTTTCTCAAATTGTTTCCATGATAAATCCTTTTCATGGATTCCTTTCACATTCTTAAGATCTTCCCACCAAATGGAAGCCTTTCCATTCAGGTTGAAGATGGCTATTCGAGCCTTCAAATTTTTCAAAATAGTCATGAACTCTGAAGTACTTCTTTAAACCAAGCAGCCAAGCTTCTGCCTCTTCCCCTTTCTCAATCTCTCATTGTCAGCCTTGCAACTCTGTAATTCGGCCATAAGGCTCCTTACAGTTTCAGCTAGATCCGGAGGGGTCTCCACCGCTCTCCTCTCGTCAGACTCTTCGTCTCTATTGTGGGAGACCTCCCCCACTTCACGGTGCGTCACCATCCTTTATGCTTGTGATTTCCCGTGACTCACTCACTACTAGAGCACTGACAAAAAACTTATTGTTAGCTAACATTCTAGTATTTCATGAGCAACACATCGTTCATTTTATTAAATACACACATACAATAGAAAGTTTTCATTCTTTTCTTTAGTAATAGTCTAACTAGATTATTTAGGAAATAGGTAAGGTAGGGGCGTCACCCTTAGGATTTACTTTAAAAACGATTTTTAAGTGACTCGTCCATGAACCCAAGCAGTCCAAGTGTTGTAACCATGCTCTAATACCAATTTTTAACACACCCATGGTGGGGCATAAAATTTTTGATCCTCTTAAGAAAATCAACACCCTCATTTGGGGTCTCTATTCCATTCTGCTCTTCCAAAGCTTTCCAGCCATGGTCTCCATGCTCTGAACCAAGCTCAGAACTGGCAGAAATCCTCTCCCAAGTTCTTCAGGTTCTTCCATCCCTCTATACTTGCATATGACCGCGGGCTATGACCAGATGCCAAGACAACATGTGCCAAGACAACCACCGCACGAATCCTCCATAGTGGCAAATATCCAAAGTTCACAATCCGATGTCACGTGTCCTCAAGGATTTCGACGACCCTGATTCACTTCGAGACTTCAACGTTCAGGAGTTTCGAACCCTACAAAGCCTTTTCTCCCCGAAGTACTTAGTACCCAGAGTTATAGATTGAGTGCCACGCATCCCTCGTGATCGACGACTATGATCCACTTCGAGACTTCGACGTTCGAGAGTTTTGAACACTCCAAAGCCTTTTCTCCTCCAAAGTACTCTGTACCCGGAGTTACAGATCGAACGCCACGCGTCCCTTCGCGATCGACGACTGTGATCCACTTCGGGACTTCGACGTTCGGGAGTTTCAAACATTCCAATGCCTTTTTCCTCCGAAGTACTCCATACCCAGAGTTACAGATCGAGCACCACACGTCCCTTCGCGATCAATGACTGTGTTCCACTTCGGGACTTCGACGTTCGGGAGTTTCAAACATTCCAACACCATTTTCCTCCGAAGTACTCCATACCCGAAGTTACAGATCGAGCGCCACACGTCCCTTCGTGATCGATGATTGTGATCCACTTCGGGACTTCGATGTTCGGGAGTTTCAAACATTCCAACGCCTTTTTCCTCCGAAGTATTCCATACCCGGAGTTACAAATCGAGCGCCACGCGTCCCTTCGCGATCGACGACTATGATCCACTTCGGGACTTCGACGTTCGGGAGCTTCAAACATTCCAACGTCTTTTTCCTCCGAAGTATTCCATACCCGGAGTTATAGATCAAGTGCCACGCATCCCTTCACAATTGACGGATGTGATCCACTTCGGGACTTCGACACTTCAGAACTTCACTCCTCGCGTTCCTCCAGAGTCTCGAAGTCCCGGACTCCTGGAATCCTAGTCATTTCACCAACCACGTGGACGAGGTATGCATGTGCCAAGGGATGACACGTAGCTGGGTCAGGGGTGACACGTGTCCTGGTTGCTCCAGTCTGATTGTCTTTCAACCTCCCTCAGATTTTCATGGTCATGATCCGACCAATACCAATTTGTTCACCGATCAACGGTTCACAGTGATTGTGGGGCCCCAATGTGCTCTCTCTTTATCAGAGAGCTCAATTTCCGCAATATGAAAAGTACTCACCCAACTTGGTGTAATCATGGTCGTTATTCCTCCACCCCGACAAGATCAACGACGTTGGTGAATTGTAGGCCGTGAACTAGCACGTCCGCTAATTTCACCTTCGCGCTCCACAATGATTCCCCAACATCGATCTCCGTTCACAGATCAACGGTTCACAGCGATTGTGGGGCCCAATCTCCACAATCTGGGAAGTGCTCGCCCGACTCTATCTAATCATGGTCGTTGATCTTCCATCCCCAATGAGATCAACGACATTGGTTGATTGCGGGTCATGAACTAGCATGCCCGCTAATTTCACCTTCGTGCTCATCAATGATTCCCCACCATCGATCTTCGTTCACAGATCGACGGTTCACAACGATCGCGAGGCCCAATCTCCGCAATTTGGGAAGTGTTCACCCGACTCTGTCTAATCATGGTCATTGATCTTCCATCCCTAACGAGATCAACAACGTTGGTTGATTGCGGGATGTGAACTAGCATGTCCACTAATTTCACCTTCGCGCGTCACAATGATTCCCAACCATCGATCTAATCGAGTGACTGGTGTTTGATTCGTTAACTCCAGTGGGTGTTTGAGTCGATCTGACGACTGAGACAGGTTTTCCTCCTGATGAACGGTTCACATTCATCTCCTCTGTCAGGTTCTTGATTCATCTATGGCTCTTGTTACTCAGGGAGTTCGAGTAACTTTGACTATCATGAAGTTTGACATTCCAGGCATCAAACTCCTGAAACTCCGAAACCATTATGAACTAGCTCCTTTCAGGCTTAGCACAGGGTTCCTAGACCCAGGTCACATGGACCTTCATATTACTCTCGGGCTATGAGCTCTACACTTAGCTGGGTTTTAGTTAAGGCCATGGGCACAAGTTTAAGGTCTCTTAAGCTACTGGTTTTAAGGAAACACCTTCCTAATTAGCAGAACCTTAAATTTTGAAACAGGGTAGTGTAAACTCGCGAGGTTACCGAGACGGTAGTAGTGCCAAGAGGCTTGCTCCGATTCCGGAGCTGTGAGGTAGCTCCCCGGGGAAAACACCTTCGAGAGTTAAACTAGAGAATACAGGAAAAGCAGAAGCATAAGTTCTCAAGGAAGCCAACATATATACATAATTTAACCTTTTCAATGCAGAAACCATTTACAGATAAGTAAATACATGCAGGCAACCATTAATTCCCAATTCAACGCATAAAGTATGGAGACACTTATCAAAACCAACTAACATGAAGCAACTGCTGGAAGGGGTGCCCGTTTCCACCCAACCATAGACTCAGTCACTCCTAACAAATTTACCACTAGCCACCCCCGGGCTAGACCACGATGCTTTGAGATTGAATCTCTTCTTCCATCACATAAATAGATAGGGATGAAGGTTACTCTCCTTCTCCCGACTCAACCTCTATTTCCCGCGATTAGAACACACTCTTTTCATAGTTCTTCCTCGAATCCAAGAGCTTCGTCTCTTGTCTCTGCACTCTTCGTAGATTTCCTCTTTGATCCCCACGCTTTCCTTTCTTTCCTTTTCCAGCAAGATTGCTTGTGGCCTGAATTCCCAGTCTGTGGTCAAGTCTGGAAGCCTTATAGATGGGTGGTCTACCCTATCCCCTCATTAACTCTTGTGGAGGTTTTCCCACCTACCAGCCTGACTGCAATTCATTCCTGGGTCAGAAGGTTGTTCTGATCCTGAGCAATTAAATCCAGCAAAGTACTGGTTCGATGGAGGTTAACACAACCATTCATGGTCCCCTCCATCATCTCTTTCATAGAATTCGTGGTCTCTCTTAGCACATCCCCTTTCCAACAATGATGCAACACTTATCCATTTTCTATTAAAATAACATAATTTACATTCATCAACCTTTTATACAAAGGTCCATCAAATCAAGCATTCACACCTTTGAGTTTGCCATAGTTTCTTGGCCAATATAGTTATATTTACAAACTGGGGGAAATGCATTATTATTCCCAGTGACTCATATGGCATCTCCTTAACAAAATGGATTGAGTGGCTTGCTTTGAGGCTCAAATTTGATATATCTAACTTATTTAATATTGATAGAGTCTATAACTTAATTCTAAATCCTCCCTCTGTCAACCTAGGCCTTCAAGTGCCCCAAGCCTGGTGGCAACTTTGGAAATGGAAAAAAATGAAGGCTTTCACCAAGTACAAGCTTATTGATGGGATGTATCAATGGTTTTGTACTAGGTTAGTGTTGGATGACTTGTTCAATAATCTTTAGAGGGTCAAATCTAAATACAAAGCATGGTTTTATAGGATGAATGACTCGTGGAAGCTTATTATGGAACCTAAGAAATCCCCATTGACTTGTTCTTTAGCTACATGATGCATGTCCATTGACAAGATACTTACTCACTTAGGAATTTAGAGATCTGCTTTCTCATAATGAGGGTAGCATAAGATGCACAAGAAACATTTTTTGTTTGCCCCGCTTCCAAGTTTGCCTGAGAATGCGTTGAGTCCTTTTGTGGCCAACTTATCCCCACTTCCATATCCTACAGAGTTTCTCTCTTAAGAAACAAGATACCTTGGGCTATACAATTTCAGGCTTCATGGCAACTCTTTAGTGTAGAATTTATTTTTTTCTTATGGAATAAGAGGAACAATTTCTTATTTTAAAACAAGTAGGAACTTTGCTATAAATTTTATATGGTTTGATAGTTTCCTAATACGTAGGAGTTTTTCCTTGTAGATCACTATGCAGGAGAAAATTAATGAAATGGATATGGCCCACCTACACTAGTTATTAGAGTTTTAGGAATGCACTCTTTGGAACATGAGCAAGGAGCCACTCACTACCCCCGTCAAATTTTTTTGATCCCCCTAGTTGCATAGATCTGATGGCGAATCTTGCCGCTAGGTCAATTGTGTTCTCAAGGAGAGAATGGAGAGAAGACACAATGGACCTCCTCCAACTATGTAGAACAATGACAAGTTTTTGACTTTGGTGCCCACAATCTCAGAGACCAAGAAACCTCCTTAGTCAAGTAACCACGGGTCATGGTTATGGTAGAAGCTAAGCCTACTAGCATTGATTGGGGGCCAACTACTCAATTCTAGGTGACCCCATGTTGTAGCTTAATAACTTTGTGTTTATACTTACGCCTAGGGCCATTTTGTCTAAGTTATGTTTATTTATTTTATACTTTTATGTTTATTGATATTAATACTGTGTGAACATATTTAGGGTCGATGGAGTTACGTATGAGGAGACAACCTTCATATTGGAACTTGTAACCTACAAGAAAGAAACACATATATGATGTGAGTAAAGTTATGATTCAATTATTACATTTTTTTTTTTTATATGTTCATAAACAAAGTTCAAAATCCTACCAACCATAAAAACCTAAATTATAAAGTATCTAAATTTATATAGCATCAATTCAATAAAAAAATAATTAAACAAAAATATACTTTTAAAATGTTTAAAGTATAATCCATTGTATATTTTTCTTAATATTTTGAATGTCAATTAATTGTGAATCATGTGGACATATATTACACTTGCTACATTAAAAAAGTATTTACAAGAAAATTGAAAAAAAACAAACAAAACTTATCTACTAATATAAGGCATAAGCGGCTAGCATATACTGCAACCCTGCTGTGTGTATACATACAGGAAAGGAGACAAAATCCCAAGTAAAACAATACTAGTTTATCAGTTGTGATTATATGATATTCAATAATAAAAAATAGAAAGAGATTAAAAAAAAATAGAAAAAGAAATGGGATGTAACAAACCAATTTTATTTATAGAAGAAATGCGTAAAAGTAATAATTTTCCCATAAAAAAAAAGTGATAAGCATCATATAATCTGCTTACCATATACTGAACACGTTTTTATGCACCTTTTTTAACAAGTAGGAAGCAAAGATATTGAGCCCTCTATCTTCCAGCGCTGAAAAGGAGGTTCTGAACCTTCTGACATCTTATGTTAAGATATTGAGCATTCACGGCTGTGCTGCTGATGCTTCTGGAGAGTTAAATCAGCATCAGAAGTAGTTCCTTCGATATTTGAACGACAGGATCTTGCAGATGTAACACTGGAATTCGAGAACATATAAATTTAATTCTGATCTTGCAGTCACCACCTTGAATAATATTGTTATTTTCAGACCCTATTTCTGAGACATCATTGATCAACCTCTTCTTCAATGGCTGAATTTTCAGACCCTATTTCTGAGACAGCATTGATGCTATTATAGAATTAAGCATTGATGCTATGATAGAATTAGGCATAATTGATACACAATCAATTTGTTCTCTAGAATTACTCAAAATCATAGGATCACCATCATGGAAACCATTGTTGTTATGATTATTATTATTGCCACCATGATTACCTGCCAACCAGTTTCTCACAGCGTTGAGCTTGCATTTTATAGAACACATATGCATCCCTGCATGATGGAGCTCTGTCCTTCACTTCTCCCGCAATGGCCCTCATCCTCATACCTCAACAGAAACACAATATAGAACCAATCTCATCCATTTTCTTTTGCACTATTAGTTATGCTTTTCTATCACATATGCAAACATAGATTATAATCATAATTGGGTCGCGCTTTTTTACAACTCTGGTTTTGCTTTTGCCTGAAGTGAGTTGGTGAGGTGACAATGGCCTCCCTCTTGGTTACACCGGATTGCACTTGTGATTTCAGACTTTATCTATATAAGTGCAAGTTTGTGTGATAACATTTTGGCGCCGTTGAAGGGCAGAAAGTCCATTTCACGGAAGACGACATTGGAGGAGTTTTCAACTTTGAAGATTTTTTCCTGGCGACTCCATTGGAAGAATGAAGGGCACGTTCTTTATATATTTTGAAGACTTTGTGCCTGTAAGGTGGGACAAGCATCATTGTGAAGGCATCTACAACTCACCTTGGCGACTCCATTGTGATAAGGTATGCAAATTTCATTTATTGTTGAGCTCTCATGTTGAAATTAGCACATAGTGAAGGATGGCTCCGTGGGAATTTCATGAAGTATACAAGGATTTTAATGTCAAGGATATCCTTGGGTATCCTAATCAATGTCCACCAAAATGGTGTGAGTATTGCTCAACTTTTGATGGTGACCGATCATTGGCCATCTCACATGTGGTAAATGTTTTGAAGTATCTTAGAGAAATCAAAGTGGAACATGAAGATGTGATGATAAAGGTTTTTGCTTGTTCCCTGGGAGCACAAAGGAATCAACTTGTTCATTCTTTCAAACCGAGGAGTATACCTTCCGTTGTAGTTTTCGTTGAAGAATTTCTCAAGCAATGTGGCCCCAGATTCCAAAGGTATGAAGATACCTATCATGACTTGTTGAGAGCCATACAAGAAGTCATTCTTGATCCTCCACACAATGATCAAGATCACATGGGAGATCATGAGGTTCTTGATGAAGAAATTTGTCAAGCACTCAAGGAGAGCATTAAAGAGGATAGGAAGTTTTGTGAGTAGCTGGTGGAAAGTTGTTGTGATGTGAATCTCTTGATTGATCTTGTATACAAAGAAGGGAGAGATTGGATGCTATCTTGCAAAATTATCAAGATGATCCCACTGATTTTCTGGCCCAAGAACTAATTGAAGCATATAAGACAGTGAAAATGCTATGTGCTATTGTAGCAAAGAAGTATGGCATCATGGAAGAATTTTTAAACTGGGATTAACCATTCACTATGCCTAGGGAACTACTGGAGCTTGACATTATGGCAGCAATTCATAGCAACATTATGGCAACCACGCTTCCTATTACACACACATGAAGAAATTTTATGTTGTGAACGTACTATGATGGCAGGGTGTGGATGGCCCGCTCCATCACATTTAGTAAGCTTCTCCTGAAGCCCTGATCTTACAAACTTACCTGGCGACTCCATTGAGGGTGGTTCTCTCACCTTCCTTTGATGATCCAAGGGGGATCATCCGACGACTCCATTGACATATTCCAAGGTGTCATCCTACTCTTAACTTTATGATATTGTGTATTTTCAAGTGATGGGATTATGGCACGTTGGACACTTCACAAAATGTTTCCCTCCCTAGATATTGAATATGTTTTGGGATACCCAAATCACTGATCTCTAGGTTGGGGAAGAAATTGTCCAAAATTTGATGAAGACCCTTCCTTGCCTATTATTCATGTAGTGAATTTCTTGAACTATGTTTTGGAGATAGGTGTGACACATCAAGATGTGTTGATAAGATTGTTTTTTCTATCTCTGGAAATGAAACGAAAGGATTTGGTCTAGCATACTCTTAAACCAAATAGTATATATTGTCTTACAATCTTCATTGAGGAATTCCTCAAAAGGTGGGCCCCAAGAACACAAAGTTGTGAAATTTTTTTCCACGATTTCACGATGGCCCTCCAAAGTGAAGGGTTACCTTCTAGCCTTGATAAGGAATAAGAATAATCCATTCACGAACAAGAAGTTGAAGATGCTATTCATGAAGAGGGTTTCCAATCCCTCAAAGAGGAGCAAGGGTTTCTTCATGATCCTATTGAAGGCAACAAAGACTTGAATTAAGAACATTTTGATGCCAAACAAGAGGCTCCTCATGAAGACAAAGTGTTGTTGTTTTCTCCTCCATTTGATGAAGTCATCCAAGCTTTCGTTCCTCATGCACAAGAAGAAGAGAATGTGGTAAGTCATTTCCTTTTCCAAGGCTTTGATGATTCTCTATTATATGATTCAGAAGGAGTGCTAGAGGAACTCTTGGATAGACTAGATCCTTCATGTTATAATAAAAATGATGATGTGATTGATAATAATGATGAGTTTATACATGTTGGGAGACGTAAATGGGATGTGATTGGTCATGATGGAGATCCTATTTATGATATTGAAGGTAATTTTAAATTGTTTCCCTTACAACAACCATATCTGATTGTTATTGATTCTAATGTTTGGCAGCAAGGAGATGACATGATTACAGATTTGCTCCAATGACCTAGGGATGACTTTGATGATTTTCGATCATATCCTGGGGGGTTTGATACATATTCTTTTGAGCACTTGGATTTATCCTACGAATATGATTTTCAACCGACTTTTTGCTCTAACCTTGATGAAGATGAGGTCATGACTTTCCCAGAGCGGGATTCTTGTGATGAGACTTTCCATCCTCCTTATTTTCTTTTATTTCACTATGTCACTAAGGATTCCGTGAGGAAACATGTTCCTTGTCCCAAATTGTCTCCGAGGGAAAACAAAATCTTATAATTCAAGGGTAGGCTGGATGATTTGAGAAGAAATTTGATGTCCCATTCTTTTAGCCTCCCCTTGAGTAATTATCAATCATCTTATATATTCTTGCTCATCCCTTCTCAAATGTTGGGGAGTGATGAGGTCTACGACAGTCAACCTTCAGGGTTTCTGAGTCAACCTCACGAGCCCTCATCTTGTCACAACCCTATTCAGAGGTGGATTGAGCATTCTTGTGGGAATAGGACTTGGCATAATCTTGCCCCTCGCTCATACCTCCATGAGTTAGATTTTATGATTGCATATGATACAATGATTACCTTAACTCATGATCTTTTTGTGCTTGACTTATCTTTATGTTGGTTTGTAATGAAGCACATAGGTAAATACTTTGATTCTTTGTTAAGATGTTTTCACTGGTTACATGATTATACCTAGCGTTTCAGTATAGTATAAATTAGAGTAGGTAGGTTAGAGTAGGAATTTGCATCCTGCATTGCATTGTATATATGTTGCATCACGCATATCATGGTAGTATAGTTGTTGTTACACATCAAAATTACTCATTTCAATGATGACCTATTGTCGTCATTACAAGTGTCGCAAGTGTCACATTTTGGCCACAAGTGTCGCAAGTATCATAGACATCATACAATCATCTTGCCTATGTCGTGTCTCGAATGACATCACAAGGACACTTGAGACACCCTCAAAGACTAGTTTAAGAAGGAGAAATCATCCGATGAAGAGTACACATATTTTTCCATGGAAAGAACCACTTAAAAATGAATTTTGAAGGCCAACGCTCCCCTACCCACTGTCAGGGAGTGCCAACGCTCCTTGACATTCTTTGGGGGAGCGTTCCAACACTTTGTGCATCCTTTTGGAGGAGCGTAAGGATTTTTTAAGAAAATTTTGGGCAGCGCCCCCCTACCCACTATCAGGGAGTGCCAACGCTCCCTACCCTTCTTTGGGGGAGCATTGCAACACTCTGTGCCCCATTCTGAGGCAGTGCTGGGATGTTTGAGGAAATCTTGGGTTGTTGAGGAAAATAAGGGAACAATCCCCCTCATCTCTGGAGTTGGTTGGATTCGAATCTGAGGTCAAGGATGGATCTTAGGGAATATAAAAAACTGATGGAGAAGGATCCTCCACCTATCCCAAGAATCTCTATGGTGGTTGGGTCTCTCCAAGCTTATATAAGGAGGCCTTCTCATGGTGAAATAGATAGGGAGTTTTAGAGATACCAAACTTATGATCTCATGAGAAGTGGTATTGAGAAGACATTGAAAGCATCGAACTTATGATCTCACAAGGGAGATAATCAGTGAAGCATATTCATTTTGATTGTGGATTATTTGAGCAAGGGGCTAGATAAGGAGAGCTGGAAGAGGCTGCTGCAACTTCATCAAAGGTCTGTAAGTATTGCTATCTAGTTCTCATTAATACATGTGCTTGGCCTGTTTCTTTCAAGGTTGTGTATATCTACATGAACTTGTCTTTGATAGATAGATCTAGTTTTGGATTAATCATGGTAGAATAGGAAGTTGTTTTGTCTTTGTTGTTATTGGATTGCAGGACTCGTTGAAGAGCTTGGGGATCAAGGCTCAACTTGGACTAGACAAGGACAAACATCGACAAAAAGGTGCATTCTTCTTCCTTTTCTCTATTTGATTGACTTAGCTAGGTTTAAAAGGATGTCAGTGACCAAAGTTAGCACCTTTATGTCTTGATCTTAGAGATTTAGGGTTCAAGAGGAAATCCACTTATCCGCAGGGGGATTTTCCTGTAACAGAAATTGGTGACTCTACTGGGGAACGAAGCTTTCAGTTTTGGTTTCCTTCCTTGGTCTTGTTTTTTGCCTTTTCTCACCTTTATATCTTATTCATGTTGTGTATTTGATTCTTAGATGTGTTGTTGGCTCTTGGACTCATCTTATACACACTGAATTTCTGGATTTTTTTGAGTTTTTATTTTATTTTATTTCTGGGCAATTTTTTAAGTTCCGAGAGCCCGACGCTACCCTGCCTCTACCACCAGAGCGCTGGCACTCCCTTGCAGACTCCCATAGAGTGTTGCAACACTCTTTTTTGTTTCTTGTTTGATCACAACGAGGGTGTGCTTTTGGTTATGTGAAGTTTGCTTCTGATTGCTTAAATCTCACAGATCTTGAAGTCTGATTAACATAGGAAGCTTTACATCAAACTGATTATCAGTCACATATAAACAAAAAGATATTTTTTCATGATTGATTTTTGGTAATTGGAACCAATTTCTGAACATCTTAGCATTATATTGGGTTCTTGATTGAGAACAATTGCACGAGGTCATTGCATCTTAGTGTTTGACAGTGAAAGGAAAATCCATTCTCCTTCCCTTAAATAGACATTCATTGAAAGAAAAGTCTACTTATCATTTCTTATGCATGTTTTGGGAATTGAGTCATAATATCACCAATTTTCACTCTCATACACCTCTTAGTAAACAACAACCTTAAAATCAAGCACTAAACTAAAATTTATCAGAAATTTTTTCTGTTAGCAATCCTACATTAGCTTAAGGTGTAGGGCTTTGGAATAGGTTGAAAGGATAACTTTCCAAGGCTGTCAAAAAAAATTAGCATCTTGCAATAGGGAGAGAAAATCCAATTTTCATATTAGCTTTCTGGGATCCCCCTCTCACACAGGGGTTATGCACGAGGTCATGTTTGGGAGAGCTACATAGATTATCCCTCCGTGGTTTGACTGTTCGTAGTAGTCAGATCGTATATTGGGGGTTCTTCTTGAGGTTCAACTGTCTTCATTTGGTTTTGGTGCTTCGTGAACTCTGAATCTGTTCGGGGTCCTC
Source organism: Picea engelmannii (assembly GCA_009831015.1). Taxonomy (NCBI): domain Eukaryota; kingdom Viridiplantae; phylum Streptophyta; class Pinopsida; order Pinales; family Pinaceae; genus Picea; species Picea engelmannii. The sequence goes on from ML776736.1 coordinate 558,047, forward strand.
TGGAGTTCTACCGGTCCACTTATTCTCAGTTCTCTTGAAGGATTTCAGACTTGTTATCCTGCCCATATGTTCGGACTGGACTGTCGACTGTACCCTCCCAGGGGCTGACTGCAAGTTGGTGACCTTAGTAGCCATAATCTTTAGGGTCTTACACAAGGTGACGATGAAGGGAAGTCTCACTGTACCTAGAACAGACGGTCAAACAGACTCAGGCTCCTTGGAGGGTAAATCCACAATTACTGGGTGGAAGCTTGCACCAAGGCGTAAGTCCATTAAGCAGGTCACCAACGTAACTGATACACTTGATCTATCCCCGTTCCTTCCTATATTGATCTCGCGACGTTGGATTTCATCACCAACTAGTGGTTTCATTGTGGGAAGTTTTTGTTTGATTGTTTGCTTCTTAGATTCATAGCGTGTGTTGTTTGTTTTACTTAGTGGACCTTAGGTCAAGTCAGTGTTAATGGAATCAAATCCTGGGAGTACCAATGGAGGAACCCCTTGTCCCGGGGAACCTTTCCCCTTTCCTTCTTTTAGAAACATTGTTCCTCCGTACATTGCCACACTGAGTCTTCTGGGACTCACGATCGGATTACCGGTTTGGTTGTTACCCACTCCAGTGATCTCGAATCTTCCCAGTGCTTCAGCTGCACCTAATGCTTCAGATGTAAGTACACCACCCACACATCAACCTCATGTCGACTTTTCGCCTTCTTCACCCATTAAGTCTCCTTCCCTTTCTCCTTCTTCGCCTAGTGAAATCTCTAAAGCAAGTAGCCAGGTTGATAAGAAGAAGAAGAAAAATAAAGAGAAGAAGAAGAAGAACCCAAAAAGGACCAAGCTTCCAACCATATTAGATGTTGGATCCAAACAACCAACTATTATTAATCGTACTGGGACTGTTGATGAGGTCGACAAGATTAAAATGAAGACTCCGCAACCCAAATTTCCTTGCAGTCTTTGTAAGGGTGACCACTTTATGAGATATTGCCCTGGTATTCCCAAGGTCTTAGAAATGTGGTCCTCCATATCATCGGCCCTTGCTTGACATGTTGGTGACACCCCATCAACTAGTGACGTTAAGGTTGGTAAGAAGAATACAACTTTCAAATTTCCTTGTATGTTATGGGAAGGTGATCATTATTCTCACCTTTGTCCTCGTATGGATGAGGCTTCTTCTCTTTTGGAAAAGGTTCAACTTCCAACTGGTTATCGTAAGATTTCCCCCAATCCATCGTTAGTTGATGAAATGGTCAATCTGGTTCCATCCCCAGTCAGTCCGGTTGATCAGGTGGTCAATTTAGTTTCATCCTGGGTTGAACCACTAACCAAAGTAGTTGATCCAGTTTCGTCATCGATCAGCCCCACTTTTCATCTGAAAAGTGAAACCCAAGTGACTGATCCAATCCCGTCATTGGTCAGTCCCACCCTTTATCTGAAGAGTGATAACGTGGTCAATCCTGCTCCTCCTCTGACGAGTGCCAAAGTGGTTGCTCCGGTCCCTTGATCGGTCAGTGTGGTTGATCATGTCGTCAATCTGGTCACATCCTTAGTTGAACCAGTTGACAAAGTGGTTGATCTGATCCCATCTTCGGTCGATCCCACTCTCCTGTTAGAGAGTGCAACCCAAGTGATCGATCCCGCTCTCCCATTAGAGAGTGCAACCAAAGCGGTCGATCCGTTTCCACCTGTCGACCCCATTCTCCCCTTGGAGAATGAAACCCAAGTGATCGATTTGATGTCGTTATCAATCGATCCTACTCTCCCGCTAGAGAGTAAACCCGATTCTGCCCATGTTTTTCTCGTTGATACAAAATCTACCATGCTGGGGGGCATTCCTCCTTCTTCCGTGAAACCCCCTCCAAGTAATGAGGCCATCCTTTTTGATTGGGGTGTGCTAACGGGACCTCGTCTTCCCTCTCACATTCCTTTAAAGATTACAGTACAGGTTTGTGGTTGGCACATTCCTCATGCGTTGATAGATGAAGGTTCGTCCATTAGTATTTTGTCCTCTATTACTTGGCAAGATTTGGGTTATCCTTAGCTTGTGCCGGTTACCCAGACTTTGTTTGATTTTAACAAAAGAACTAGTCACCCTTTAGGGATCCTTCCCCAGTTTCCCGTAACTTTGGGAGGGAAAATTGTCTTTATTGACGTTATGGTAGTCCAGGACCCCTTGGATTTCGATTTACTCTTTGGGCGAGATTATGTCTATGCCATGAAAGCTATTGTGTCCACTCTTTTTTGTGTGATATCTTTCCCGCACAGTGGAAGAATGGTGACTATTGATCAACTTTCGTTTGTTGGCCCTGACTTAACCATCAACCCAATGACCTCCCTAAATGAGTCTTAGATGCAGTCAGTATCACCCCTACCACAGGTCAATTATGTGGCGTTGTCTCCCATGACTTCAACTTCCGATGACTTAGATCCGGTAGTTGACATGGTGATCTCTTCGGTAGGGCTATTGGAGCATGATCTCCTTACCCTTGACGAGATCCTCGACATGTGTTCCTTCTAGAGCATTCTTCTTCCATCCAATGAAGCTCTCTTGGAAGCCATGACCGAGTTTTGTCCCTTGAAATGGTTTCCTTCCAGAGCATTATCCTCTTGGAAGCCATGATCAAGAAGAGTCCATGAGCATAGTTTCTCTTCTCTGTGGCAAGCTCGTTAAAAAATGAAACAGAGGCTACGAGCATAGTTTTCCTCTCTGTAGCAAGCTCGTTAAAAAATGAAACATAGATCTGGGGATTGAACCCGAAGCCTTGAGCATAGTTTTTTCCAGTGACAAGCTCGTTAAAAAATGAAACAGTCACCTCTCCCTTCAAGTCGAGTCTTTTATTAGGTCTCGTGTTTGAACCTTCATTTCATCCACCCTAATCATTTTTCTCCATCTAGTAGAGAAATCGGTGACAACCTCAAAGTCGGTGAATGAATTGAAGCTTGGGGGGCCATGTCTCCGGCCTTTGATTATCATTCTGGAGTTATGTCGCTAGCTTTTCAAGCTGGGGGTAGAGTACCAACCATCCATGGGTATCCCAACCTTTGGAAATTATGTTGGGAATTTACGAGCATAGTTTAATTTCGTTTCAAGATTGTTTCAAAATGAAACCAATACCGAGTTTAGTATTTGTTCTTTCTCGTGCTCGTAAAAAACATGAGAACGCAACCGAGAAAAACTTTTATCTCGGACTCGCATGGATAAACGAAAAAGGAACCCCTTGGAGTCATCTTTAATCTATTTTCAGACTCTCTAAACATGAAAATATTGTCGAGTGATCTTGCTTCCTTTCCCACTCGTTAAAAGGTTTGAAAGGGCGTCTTTCGAGTGATAATTTATCTTTTTTTATGCCTTGCGAGACTAACATTATGAAAAAGGACAACACTGGAGTCATCTTTAAGTTCTTTTCAGACTCTCTAAACATGAAAAATCACCGAGTTTACCTTCTCTGGACTCGTTAAAAAAATCATACATTGAAGGGCCCATACGGGACCGAACCCTTACTTCTTCTAGTTCGTTAAACAAAGGAAGAGGGACTTACCGAAGGTGAGTTATATCTAGCATGTGTTACCCTCCTTGAGCTCGTTAAATTAAAAAGAGGTACTCGTCTATCTGGATGGGGGAAAAAATTGAAGGAAGCAAGACAAGCATTTTTTGAAAACATCACCAGTCACTCTTATAGTCGCCCTTGAACACGACACTTTGTCTTTGCATACATTTTAATCCGTTGAACCTCTGCACTGAACCAATCCTCCGAGTTTATTTACTCCTTTGGGTCACCTGATCCAGGTGGATATCGGTGTCCACCCACCTTTTCCAAATGGCTCAAAACAATTTTCTGGCAATTTACTATTTTTAGCAGGTTTTAACTTATGGGGCCATTTTGAGGGTCCAAATGAAGGTTTTTTGAGATCGAGGTTCTCAATCATAGCTAAAGGAATTATTGAGCCCCCAAAATGAATCTCCTTGACGATACCTTTCCAACGAGCTATCACATGCCTAAAACGGAGATTGTATGCAAAAGTTACGACCCCGGGAAGTTGATGTCTCTTCTCAGAGATAAGCCGCCACCATTCCAGCAAGCTTGTTTCTGCTGCATTTTACAGTTTCAGCTTATTTCGTTATTGAATAGAAAACCAATTTTACTGTATCTCTGTTATTTTGTGTTAAGCACCTGTTAATAATCTGTATTCATTGTGTTCTGCTCATAAAATCCGGATCATCACTCGACGAAAGTCACAGCGTCCATTGCATCATCATGTTTTGGTCCATGTCATGTTATTGCTGTTGTGCCTCAGTGTTCAAGGGAAGTATCTGCCTTGAGATTCAACCATCACAAATATCCTGTTTCAATACCCTTCTCAGTCCATGTTCATTTGATCCACCAATTTACATCTCTGTGTCAGTTTCATGTTGTTGATGGGGGAAACATCAAGGCCCTCCTTCGACGAGTTTTCTCTTATCGACTTCAACACATTATCTGGGAACTAGACTTAAAAACCAGTTAGTACCTTGGGACCTGCATGCCTCAATGGCAGGCCTCCTCGCCTTCGACAGTGGGTTTACATCATTGACCCCTGATTGGTTGATTCCACGGATGTTCGACTTCAACTCATCTATTCACATTCGCTGGAATGTACTAGGGTACCTTGGGAATCATTGACATCAATGGTGATTTCCCTCGCACTTGTTAACGGTTTACCTCATTGACCGGTAATCAAGTGGTTTCTACCATGTTCAACATCAGAACATCTATTCACATGGTTAGATTCATACCACATCAGGATCGGTAAGAAGACCTCGGGTTGAGTGATCACTCTGATATGTACTTTTCCCAGGTTGCGACGAAGTTTCTCTTGAATATTGACACATATACTGTCACATAGATCCACTTTGTATTGGTTCGTGGCTATTCTTGTCGTCTCATAGATCCATTGTGTATTTTTCGTGGCTACGATCAGTTCATGTCATGGAAGTATAGATCCACATCGTATCTTCGGTGGCTATACCTTTTTGTTAATACAATTATGGATTCGCAGTGTATTTTATGGCGGCCATACCTTGCAAGTCTTTATCACCCAAGCATAAGTATGTTTGCCTTGGGTTTGAAATGTGTCATAATATTTGTTTGATGGTTGTGTGCAACTTCTACCAGGTTCTCCGCATCCATACCCTTGCTCGAAAAAGTCTACAAAGTACTTCAGTCATTAGTTTCCGTCTTCTAACTTCACACTTTGGGGGGAAATCTGTTACACATCAAAATTACTCATTTCAATGATGACCTATTGCCCTCATTACAAGTGCCGCAAGTGTCTCATTTTGGCCACAAGTGTCGCAAGTGTCATAGACATCATACAATCATCTTGCCTATGTCGTGTCCCGAACGACATCGCAAGGACAATTGAGACACCCTCAAAGACTAGTTTAAGAAGGAGAAATCATCCATTGAAAAGTACAAAGCTTTTGCCATGGAAAGAACCACTTAAAAATGAATTTTGAAGGCTAACGCTCCCCTACCCACTATCAGGGAGTGCCAACGCTCCTTGACCTTCTTTGGGGGAGCATTCCAACACTCTGTGCACCCTTTTGGAGGAGCGTTGGGATTTTTTAAGAAAATTTTGGGCAGCGCTCCCCTACCTACTGTCAAGGAGTGCCAATGCTCCCTACCCTTCTTTGGGTGAGCGTTGCAACACTCTGTGCCCCATTCTGAGGGAGCGTTGGGCTGTTTGAGGAAATCTTGGGCTGTTAAGGAAAATCAAGGAAAAATCCCCCTCATCTCTGGAGTTGGTTGGATTCGAATCTGAGGTCAAGGTTGGATATTAGGGAAGATCCACAATTGATGGAGAAGGATCCTCAACCCATCCCAAGAGTCTCTAAGGTGGTTGGGTCTCTCCAAGATTATATAAGGAGGCCTTCTCATGGTGAAATAGATAGGGAGTTTTAGAGATACCAAACTTATGATCTCATGAGAAGTGGTATTGAGAAGACATTGAAGGCATTGAACTTATGATTTCATAAGGGAGATAATTAGTGAAGCATATTCATTTTGATTGTGGATTATTTGAGCAAGGGGCTGGACAAGGAGAGATGGAAGAGGCTGCTGCAACTTCATCAAAGATCTGTAAGTATTGCTATCTAGTTATTATTAATACATGTGCTTGGCCTGTTTCTTTCAAGGTTGTGTATGTCTACATGAACTTGTCTTTGATAGATAGATCTAGTTTTGGATTAATCATGGTAGAATAGGAAGTTTTTTTGTCTTTGTTGTTATTGGATTGCATGACTTGTTGAAGAGCTTGGGGATCAAGGCTCAACTTGGACTGGACAAGGACAAACATCAACAAAAAGGTACATTCTTCTTCCTTTTCTCTATTTGATTGACTTAGCTAGGTTTTAAAGGATGTCAGTGACCAAAGTTATCACCTTTATGTCTTGATCTTAGAGATTTAGGGTTCAAGAGGAAATCCACTTGTCCGCAGGGGGATTTTCCTGTAACAATTGCATCTTGCTTGAACTTACATACATGCTTATAATTTACATATTCGTTTCTCGCATCATTGCATATTGTTATGTTATGTTCTCATGCTTTGCATACTCATATTGATACGTTAGAATAAATGTCAAAACAAATTATTTTCAAGTTTTGCTTTAGATTTTATAGCTACCATATTTTCTCATATGAATAAGGGGTGAGTGCGCCACCCTTCAATATCCCAATGTGTCTTGTTTTAGTGTGTGTAGGCACATGTCATACCAGGAGATGTTGAGGTTCTCATGTGCTCTATGGTGAGCACATGTCCCCATGTGGGAGCTAGATGTGCCCCCCCCCCCGGCTAGGGGTAACTAAGGAGATCATGTCTTGAGGCCCACAAGTAGTAGACATGGTGTGCCGAGAGTTAGATTGACCAGTAGATCCCACATGGCCCCTCCTATTCATGTTGATCACCACTTATCACTAGCAACAGAGCAACATCCACTACATCAGCTTGGTCCCAAAGGACAACATGTCTTGCTTCATGAGGTAAGTGTCATGGTAAGTTTCACTTTAATACTTGAAGCATTTGAATATGTTGCAAATAATCCTTTCTTGATTATGGAACGTTTACTTGGAAATTATACATTCTTCCTAATTTCACCTTGGTGGTTTTCATTGTGTCCTAACAAGTTGGTCACCCTCAGGAAAATGGTTTCTACTAGGTATCTCCTTGAAGGGTCATCGTACCATTCACATCAATACTTACCACCTTCCATCCTTCTTCCCCTTTGTTTCCTCACCTTTTGGTTTTTCGGGTTCATTGACCCCAAGAAGGGATTGTACCTCATTTAATGGGAAGAAGGGGATAAAGGCCCAGAGGTGTTGTAGCTGGAAAAAGAAAAATCAAAATATTATTTGTCTAGATGCTTGCCCTTAGGTCCCGGGAACAATAAAACGCTTCTCCAAAAAATGAAGGACCTGCAAAATAAATCACATAATTAATAAATGTCTCTCTTTTTGAGGAAATGTATTTTGTACCTTACTTTCCATTGCATATGGTGTTGATACTGAGAGGGGGGTGAATCAATATCAAGTACAATTTAAAAACTTTTTCAAATTATACTTAAACCATTCAATTATATCCAATGAGCAATGAACAATAGTATAAGAGTTACACTGATACACCACAATACACCATGCACAATATATGAGAAATAATCAATAGTTATTGTTCAAGGGAAGTAATGAATTCCAAAGGTAGCTACAACTTCCAAATATAAAGGAGAGAAAAACTCCAAGAGGAAGATACGATCCTCCAATATCAAGAGAGGGTTGACCTCTCCATCCTTTCCCCTTCCTTCCACCCAATAATATATGAGAGACAATAAAACTTTACATTAAATCATCACCATCAACCAACCATCACATAGAACCTGATAATGCTTCCCGAGACTTCTTCAACTTCTGCAATTCTTCAATTCTTCAATTCTTGGAATACTCCGATCCTATAGATAATATTACTCAATGTATTCTCTGAAACTCCTCCAAGTTTCACTCCTTGAATCCTCCCCAAACATAAGTTATAAAGATAATGGTAGACCTTACTCAATTCTGATTTATTCAGGAGAGCGAACTTGTACAGAATGCCCCACGCTCAATATTTAACATCAGATTCTGAAACTTGCACACAAGAAACTATAGCTAGTACTCTTTCCAATGAAATTTGTCTCACTTCATTTGTATTCTCTATGAAGAAGTTATGACTGTTTTACACAGAACACTTATTTATGACTAGCTTCAGGACTAGTCAAAAACCCTATCTTCCACAGAGTGTATCTCCAAAATTGTAGCGAATAAAGAGATGAAATTTTTACCACAGGTACCTAGATATGTCTTCTCAATACCATATCAATTTCACCATTTGAATCGTTGTATAAAAAAAGTTATAGCGAAAATGGTAAGATGACCTGTAAATAACATACCTTAGAACACATCACCAAAAGACTTCATCCTCCCTTGAAATCTGGCCTTCTTTACTTCATATTTCCTCTGAAATTAAATTTGTGTGTAAAATGAATGTATAATGATATGTATTTATACCCTTTATGTCACTTCCTTTTTAACATTAGGGCCGACCTGTACTTCCTTCTTCAATTCAATTTGTCATCTTCAAAAATTCATTTCTCCTCAACCATAAGTATCCATGTGAGGTGCCACCTACCACCAGAAACAACATGATTTATACTATCCATACATGGGTTTTGTGTCTGCATGTGCACTGTCCTTCATGTCCAAATACCTTCATCAATATTTCGGTTCAAAACCAATGACTAGGGTTGACATCAATGACAACAACCAATCTTCCAACATATGGCACTCTGTGTGTTTCTAGCTTCAAGTGGAATTACAATACTCTTTACTTTCCATTGCACATAGTACTCAATGTTTAGGAATTTAATCAATTAATGGAAATAAAAGGGATTGGAAAAATGTTGCATCACAGATGAAGGGAAACACACCCTCCACAAAGGAACCCATAAATGAGACAATACACACCCTTTTATGTCAAGAACCCCATCCCTAGAAGTCTTTCCCTGATCCACCTCATATTCATTTCATGACTTATATGGGGTGTTCTTGGGAAACATCCTTTGACTTGGGGATTGACTTACCCAATATGGTATCTTGACACCCCTCCCATACCTAAATTTTGCAAATTTTATAAGGTCTTTGAGAATTTGTTGAATTTGAAAAGGGGGGTTTGATGCACATGTTCGGGTGGTTCTATTGTTAGAAGTGGCCTACTTGGCATGATTCATATGACTTGTGGACCCTTGGAGGGTGTACTTGTTTGTCTTTGCAGGACCTTTCCCACATAATGGATGTTAGACCCCACGTCTAGGGCACTATTTGATGGTGAAAGTTGCACCTTAATGATGGACGATGTTTCCTTTGGAGGCACCTTGGCATGGATAGAGAATGATATTCCACCCTTATCCACTTGAACGTTGGCCTTTGGAGGCCTAGATGTCACCCTTCTAGCCCTTGACGTCACCTAGGGGCTAGGGTTTGATGGATCACTTGATGGATTGAGGGACACATGGCCTTTGTAGGCCTGACATTCCACCTTTTCATCCTTGATGTCACTCTTCTGAGCCTAGTGTCACCCTACTAGGGCATTACATCACCCTCTTTGGGGTTTATTCCATGTAAATTTAATTGTCACCCTACTAGGCCCTCTTCGGTAAAGACATGACTTTTCATTAGAGTCTTTTGGATGGCTAGGGTTTCCATATAAATATGGCTAGCCAAGACTCATTTATTCATCACATTCCTCTCACACAAGTGAGAGACAAGTTTGAAATTTTTTCTCTATTGGGGTTATTGGTTGTTTTTACTCATGCACTATCTCCCGGAGGACAAGTGTGGATCATTCTTTGTTGATTTTTGGATGAATTTGCTGCAATTAGGGTTTTCTCTTGTCATATCTTGGTGAAGTAAGTAAATTTCTTCAATTTCATTTAATGTTATTGAATGTTTATGTTAAATTTTACTTGTTCATATTGAAGATTTTGCTTGGTAAAACCCTAAGAGAGGAGCATAAGTGCTTCCTCCTCTCACAAGGTTAATTTCATCCATAAATTTGTGAAGGAAATCCTACCTAGAGTTAAGCTCCTAAATCCCTAAAGTGCTAGCGCTTTAGGAGTTTGATTCTAGACTCTTGATTGTGACATAATTCAAGAACTTAAGAAGGGAGAAAATATTGTTAGAGCCCAAAAGTGCTTGCACTCTAGCAATCCTTCTATTTAAGGCTTGAAACATCAGGCCCTAATGTGCTAGCACCTTCGATTTCAAACCCTACCTCTTATATCTTGCTACTATCATCTCCAAACATATTGTATTGTTGTTGTAAAAGACTCCATATCCCTAAGGCACTAATCATTTAAGCTCTCTTGTAGTGGAAGTGATAAAAAAACTCTCTATTTTCAATCTCTCAAGCTATCTACTAACATAACTAACACTAACTAAAGCTAATTCACTTGAAAACTTCTTATTGTTGCAAAAGTTTTCTACAACCATCTAAATACACTATTATTTGTTGCATATATTGATTTAAAGGTGACCTAACATACCCAGAAATTGCAGACAACACTTGGGTATCAATTTACTAAGTTTATGCTAAATTTCCATTGTCAATTGTTGCATTTCTAAGGCATTTTTATTGTTGTTGTTACAAACTTGTAATTGTTGTTGTAAACTATTATATTGCTGCAATTTTGTACCAACCATAACAAATTATCATTGTCTAGTGTCTTAAGAGGTTTAAATTGCATGTATATACTTGGAACAATTATATATATGTTGTGAGTGTTCTTGTTCCGGGGAGGTACTCATATGTGTTTCATACCTCTTTTCACTTTGACCTAGACTTTGACTTAGGTGATTAAGAGAGGGGGCGGTAGGTTTGGTTATCAAACATACTACTTTGATCCCTTGAGGTCACCAGGGAAGCCTCCCTTATGGTGGACCTCCTCCATCACTAAAACAAGGGGATTTCTTACTAAGGTGATAGTGGTAGGATTTCTTGTAGTTACGCACGATTTGGTGATCCTGTGTTAGGCTTTGCACAACTACAAATCATGCACTAATATGTACTCTAGATTTAGTTTGATTAGAGCATGAATGGACTATAATTGGGTTGAGACTAAAAAAGTGCTTTATTGGAACGATGAAATTCCGCAAGAAAACAATGATGCACTTTGACAAATGTTGGGTAAAATTTCAGACCAGGACAATGTTGTGGCAAATATTGTGAATCTGCTCATGGTTCATACTAAACGAATTGATGCCCTTGAAATAGATCACCAACACCTTCAGTCCCTGGTGATATCTCAGAGCTCAAACTCAACCTCAATGAAACAAGTGGCAACAAATTCGCAACATGGAGGTAACTCAGAAGGGGAAATTGGGGGTTATGTCTCAGCTCCAATGGAAGTCAAAGATGACTCTCTTAGGCATGACAAAGAGCATGTACTACACAATAATGAGTCTTTTCTTTTGTAAATCTTTTACAAAGTAGTTTTTTTTGTTGAGTTAGTTTGTCAAGAAGGTAGTTAGTCAATCTGTCTGGATGGGTTCTCTTGAAACATCGCAAAATCTTGTATTAGTAGAAGAAGGGATCCATACAGGCCTTGAGTCAAATTTTGTATCTTGGTTTGACTCTATTCTCTGTTAGAACATAGCCTTTTATATATAATACAATTTACAATTTCAGTTAAAAAAAACTATCGATATCAAAACCATTTATATATAATACAATTTACAATTTCACTTAAAAAAAACTATCAATATCAAAGAGAGATTTTTATGGATGGTTATTAAGAGATATATGGATAGTTACAAGTTGGAATGAAAGTGATTATTAATGGCTATAAGATGATTGAAGAAGAGTTTATTGTTTGAAACGATAATCTTAAATTGCAAATAGTTTTTTAATCGCTTAAGAAAAGTTGCCTTTTGACAAGTGTAATGCATGAGAACCTAAATAATAATAAAAAACAATGAAATGTTATGAAAAAATATTTTAGTACATGTTATATATAATCACAAATCCAACTATTTTATGGAATTTTCAACTTATGTTGTAATATCGAAATCTATTTTCAATTTGTTTAAGTTTATTTGTAATTAATGTCTAAATATATTATAAGTATTTAGTTTTTAAGAATTTATGAAATCAATTTGATAATATAATATAAATTAATATTATAAAATATAATAATTAAATTTAAAGTGTTATTATAATATTTTTAATTTCAATTATATATTAACAAAATATAAAATTATAAAATGAATATTGATTTTTGGTAAAATCTTTTATATATATAAACTTTATTTTATTTTAAAAATATTCATTTATTTATTAAAAAAATTAAATTTATTTTTAAAAATACCTATAAAATTTATTATTCATTTATTTTTATTCTAAAAATATTTATAAAGTTTATTGTGTTTTTTTTTTTTTTCACAAGAATGGATATGGGATTGTATTTAATCACTTGGTTAAATGCCTTTAATCAGATTACAAAATGTGAGGAGAAGTCAAGTTTTCCTCTACAACGAGTACTTCAAATGCCCAAATGCCCAAAAACCGAAAGTTTCTACAACTAGGCAAAGACTTAATCTCTGTTATTTCCCCTAACTTGTGAATACAGACGAACTGGTCTAGTAAAATGCGGAAGAACATGCGAGAACTAAACTCTCTTAAGGAATGGGATCCCAATCCTCATCCCTGTCTCTTAGAAGGGAGCCGGCTGAAAGAAGAGCTGCTTTGTTGGCTTTTGCATCAACGTCCTTATTATTCTCCCTCAGCACATGGACGAAATTTATACTCTGAAAGGACTTAATCAACGACTTGATTCTTGACACCAATCTTGCTAATCTGAGGTCTTTGGGAGGAATATTGTCCACTATAGCTTTTATAATCAACTGAGAGTCACCAATTACATTAACCTCTTGGATGCCTAGCTCTTTGACTTGCTTGAGACCTTGAAACAGAGAAAGAGATTCAGCTTGGATGCTGGTATTGTGGCCCAAGCCCCAGGCGAATCTATGTTCAATTTCTCCTACTGGATTCTTAATGACACCACCTGCACCAGCTTTCCCGGGATTGCCTTTGGCTGCCCCGTCGAAGAGAAGAGTGTGTTGAGAATGGTTATGCAACCAGGCTGAAAAGTCTTTTTCGTTAAGTCGAATTTGCCAATCTTTTATTGGCTTGCTTTGTCTCGCCACTTGTTCAAACTGGAGGCCCAACCTTTCTCCCTAATCAATTTCCTGCTGGCTTAAATTTGTTGCCTCAAGCTGGATGCCCAGGCTTTCCTTCAGTTGGTGTTTGATTTTGGCCAAGACAAGCTTCACCTCCTACACTTGAAGTCTGAAAATTCTCTTGTTCCTTTCAAGCCAAATTTGCCAACAAATGATTTTTGGCAGGGAGTGCCAGACCACCTTGAAGCTGTCATTTTTTGGAAGTACCCCTGGATAACTGCTCAGCCAGGTAGCAAACAACTCAGCGATGGAGGTGGGACAGGTAAAAGCGTTATTCCAGGGTTCCAGATATCTCGAGCAAACTTCCAATCCAGCATTAAGTGACTAAGATTTTCTTCGTTTTCGAGGCACATTATGCATCGGGAGGGCTCATGAATACCTCTTTTCTTCAAGCAATCCCCTGTCAAAATTCTATTGTGGCACATGAGCCAGCATAAGAAATCTATTTTAGGAATTGTTTTGTGGCTCCAAAGCCCCTTCCAAGTCGCAGGGTTAGGAGGGACGTGAGGTTGTTGCATCAATTTTTCATAGCCTAGAGCCACTGTGTAGCTACCCGATTGGGAGCCCCATCCGCTTTTATCTTGCCTCCTGGCGTGGATCGGGGCCATACCCTTCAGGAAATTGAGAAGCGTTTCACCATCTTGCTTCAGCTCCAAAGGCACCTGGAGCGTTTTCCAACCAATCCAATTGGAATCTTCCCAGCATGAGATATCCCAAAGTGTGGTGAAGCCCGCGTTGTCCATCCAAGCTCGAAGCGCACGCAACGAACTAATTTCGGCGAGTGGGGGATGATCCATAATGTTGTCTTCCCAGATTTTAATGAGTTTGCCATTGCCCGGAATCCAAAACGCATGAAGCTTTATCAAAGGGATGGCTTTAATACAGAGCTTGAGGAGGTGCGACCCATTTTTTGGAAGTGAGTTGTCGAGGCAGCGTTTTCTTTGACCCCTGAAGTATTTTTTCCACAGTGCAGATTGCGCCCAGCTAGGCTTTGGAGCTATTATTTTCCAGACTTGCTTGGCTCCCATTGCAACATTTTGGACACTGAGATCTTTAAAATTCAGACTGCCTTCCAGCAGGGGCTTGGTGATTTTGTTCCAGGTTACCAAGGGGATTCTCTTTTCGTTTTGCTTACCGCCTTTCCAGAAGAAATTGTGAATGTAATCTTCCATTTTCTTGAGGATACAAGCTGGAGCCAACATGGCAGAAAATTGAAAGATTGGGAGATTGTTAAGGACAACCTTAATAAGAACTGTTTTGCCAGCATGATTGAGCCAAGAGAAGCCCCAGGCCTGAATCTTGAGCTTGAAGTGATCTAGAAGAGGGAGCCAATCTTTGCTAAAGGTTGCCTTTTGGAAAATTGGAAGTCCCAGGTACTTGAAAGAAGACCAGTTGGAAGAGGCTGCCAAGCCCAAGCATCTGGAGATGGCATTGAGAGTGCTGCTAGGCACATTCCAACAGTAAATATGGCATTTCCCTTTATTTAGGATACTTCCCGTTGCATCACAGTAATCATCCAACACTTCTTTGAAGCGAGAGGTCGAGATCAAATTGGTTGCACCTAGCAACAGAGAATCGTCGGCGAACAACGCATGATTAATATTTTTGACTCCTCTTGCTATGTTCAGGCCCATTATCTCTTGGTCTGCCTGTTTTTTTCCCAAATAAAAACTTAAAACAAAAGCTTGGAGGAAGAAAAGGAGGGGGGAAAGGGGGCACCCCTGTCGGAGCCCTCTTAAGGCTTTGAAGAAATCTGTTTCTCACCCATTCACCAAGGGAGCAGTCCAAGGTTCAGAAATACAAGACCGAATCTAGTTGATGAAGTTGTTTCCGAATCCAAATTTGTGCATAACGTCAAAAAGAAAGTTGTTTCTGACACGATCAAAGGCGTTTGCGAGATCAATTTTGACGACCATGCCCGTTTCTTTTCAAAGCAGACTTGAGTGTATCACCTCTTGAACTAAGATGAAGTTATCCTCGATCTGTCTCCCCTGAATAAATCCCCCTTGATTCTCGGGGATAATAGAAGGGAGTAAACTTTTCAATCTGCTGGCTATCACTTTTGTTATCAGCTTGTAACCAATATTGCAAAGAGATATAGGGCGAAATCTGTTGAAGGCATTGGCTCCCTTTTCCTTAGGGTTGAGGGAAAGGAAGGCAGAATTAGTGTTGCCCCCAATTTTTTGACAGGCTTGGTATTTCAGGACTAATTTATGCAAGTCCTTTTCGACTATCTGCCAACAGGTTTGGAGAAATCTGGCTGTAAACCCGTCTGGTCCGGGGGTTTTATCGGGCTCCATGGTGAAGAGGGCAGCCTTAATTTCTTCTTTGGTCACCTTAGCTTCGAGAATCTGGTTCATTCTCTAGGTGATCTTTGAAGGTACTACCTCTAGGAATTTGGAATTCCAGTCCCTCTCCCCTTCTTCACTGTAAAGGTTTTTAAAATGGGAGTAAGTTGCCCTTTTGATGCTGTCAAATTCTTTGTGAGTAGTGGCATCTTCTTTGATTTCTGAGATGGAGTTAAAGTTTCTTCTTGCTTGGGCTTGTTTGTGGAAGAAGGAGGTGTTCCTATCTCCCGCTTTTAGCCAAATGCTGCGAGATTTCTGTCTCCAATATTCTTCCTCTGACAAACAAGCCTTGTGAAACTTCTGCTGTAAGTTTGCTTCCTTGTCTAAAATTTCTTTTGTGATTTCTGCACTTTCCGTCTGTAGTTGGTGGAGCTCCAGGCTGGCTTGAGTTTGTTTTCTTTCAAAAGCTGGATTAGGGATTGTTTTGGCCCATCTTTTCAGGACTGCTTTCACTCTTCTGAGTTTTTCCTCCCAGACGTAGAAAGAATATCCCTTGGCAGGCTCCCTCCAACTTTCCTCTAACTTCTTCATGAAATTCGATTCCTTGACCCATAAAGGGCTAAATCTGAAAGGAATAGGACCTAGATTTTTTGGGGGCAGGAATTCAAGTTTTATGGGCTTATGATCTGAAACACTGCAAGGGAGAATATGCATACTAGCCTCTAGACCTAAAAGAAGGAAAGAGCTTTGAACAAGAAATCTATCAAGTCTTGCTGCAATATGACCATGTCCTATTCTTTTATTTGACCAAGTGTACTTACCATTGGAGGGCTTGATGTCGAGAAGATCCCACTCTTGCATGAGGTCCTCCACCCATTCTCTTGCCCGGCTCTAGACAATACTGCTTCCTCGCTTCTTCGATGAAAGCAAGGTGAGGTTAAGGTCGCCGACGATGATAACATTTTCCACATTCTCCGTTTCTGCCAGATGCCTGATGGAGTCCCAACAAGTCTTTTTTCCCCTTGCATTGACTGGTGCATAAACATTGAAGAGGCTGATGACCTCATTTGTGTCCATAAGCTGAAGTTTCAAATATAGCCAATGGTCATTTGAAATTTCAATGATCAGCGCGTACTTGCTGCTGTTCCAAAGAGAGCCCAGCCCACCCGAGGCTCCTCGCGCCGAAACAGCCAGGCCTCCACCTTTCTTCCAGAATTTCTTGCTAACTTGAAGGAAGTCTTTTCCCTCCATTTTTGTCTCCTGGATTAATAGAATATCAGGGGCTTCTATTCTTATGAGGTTTCTCACGGCTTCTTCTTTCATTTTGTTCCCCATACACTTGCAATTCCAGGAGACGACCTTCATCACTTACTTTTTTGAGTGTGTTGGGCTCCCTTGGAGCCCTGTGCCTGATTCCATGTCATCTTCGGGGTTTTTGCCAAAAGTTTCTCGAGGGTTTGTTGGCTGCCCTGAAGCTTATCTTTGTAAGTTTCCTGCTCTCTCTTATCTCGGGCAGACTTTCGGCCTCTTGTCGATCTTCTGGCCGAAGTTTATGTGTCCCCTATTTCTCCTTCCTCTTTCGACTCCTCCAAAACTTGTTCCTCCTCTTCAACTTCTGCTTGTTTATCCTTGAGGCTTTCAGGGGCACTTTCCCCTATCCTCAGATCTAAGGATACCCCTTTATCAGGGGACGATGACTTTTGTTTTTCGACCTCCTGGATTTCCTCTGATGCTGAGCTTAAGGGCCCGAATTTGTTTGTTTGACCATTTAGGGAGAGGCCATGCTAATTAGGAGCCGACTGAGGGCCTTTGTCTTTTGGAGCCCCGGATCTGGGGGTTTTATGGGAGTTTTTTGTCTGCTTGATCTGATTCCAGCCTTCCTCCTTCTCTCTTTCTTTCTCACCATTGCTTGGGCAGCCCCTGGCAAAGTGTCCGTAGACATGGCATTTTTGGCACTTGAATGGTAGCTGCTTGTAATCTAATTTTTGCACATGAGTCCAACTGTCGACTTTGATTTTTATTGCCTCTGGTAGTCCCACCTCTAGATAAACCTCAACACAGATTCAGGCACAGTCATATTGGTCCTTATTGTTAGACTGATCAATAAATTTGCCTAATGCATTACCTATATGTTGCAAAGAGTCCCAATTCTAGCAGTGAACTGGGAGGTTCGACAACCTGACCCATACTGGAACGGCCGTAGGGACGTCCACTTCTGGATCGAAGTCCGACGTCCACTTGTTGAGATACAAGCCCTGAGGGCCCATGAAATAGGGCCTGTTATGAAATATCAGATCTTTGTTCTCTTTTGCAGTGAATTCGAACAAAAAGAAGCCTCTCCCCAATAAGTAAGAGGTTACATTATTCTTAATCAAGGGTTTCCAGTTTTTGATCACCCAGTTCTCCGTTGCTTTTGGTGAGGGCCAAAGGCCAGTAAACCGTCCCACAAGGGCTCGATCCACCAGGGACAGGGCGACCTGGATCGGTTTCTCTGGGGGGAGGGAGATTTCAGGAATATCGTCTAACCTTTTCACGAACTTAGGGGGTTCAAAGGTCTTCTTTTTCGGTAGAGAGGCAAGCATTCGGTTGAAGACGTCCTTAGCTGTTGGAGTGGACGACAAGGGAAGCACCTGAGAGGAGCCCAACGCCTTCATGGCAGCGTGAGGAACCTTGGAACAGTCGCGTGCGGGCTCACAAGTTGTTTGTTCTTTCCTCTCGCGTTTTTTTTTTGCTATAAATAATACCTCTATAAAGTTTATTGTGTTATAAACATCAACTTATTATATCTTTATATATATATAAACTTTATTTTATTTTTAAAATAGTCATTATTTATTAAAAAAAATTATTTTATTATAGAAATATGTATGAAGTTTATTGTGTTATAAACATCAACTTACTATTTTTGAGCTTTTTTTTCCATTAAAATGTATAATAAAGTAAATAGGATTAAAGTAAAGAGAATAAATGTTAGAAAGTGAACATGTCTAAAGTGAAGAGAATAAATGTTCCATTGTTTTGGAAGGAAAACCTTTTAAAAAGTATGCGGATTATCATCTTTCAAGATCAAAGAAGTGGATTTGCTTCTTTCGATTGTTTAAACATATATTTCTTTTACTAAAACACATACTCAATGGTTTTGTGAGCACATATGAAGAATGATTTTACTCCACGTTATTAATAAGCGTTCAAAACAAGCGAGAGAGACATAGACCCCAAATATTGTAGAGTTCTCCTCGGTGTATGGATTGTAGTACTCACCTATCAAAATTTTTGTTATTTGCATAAATCATTGTCGATATCTTTCTCCACGAGTTTGATGCAGTTTGTATATTTGCATATGGGTGTAGAATCTCCCAAATATATTTGCATATGGGTGTAGAATCTCCCAATGAAGGAAGGGATCTCCACTGCCTAACTTGAAAACAACCTTCACAAAAAGAAAATTTAGAAATGATGAATAGTTTTTGTTTCAAGTGTTGGTTTGATTTGAATTGGATCATTATATTTTTTTCGTCTATTTTGATCCTTTTAGAGTGAAAAACAATTGGAGGAATAAGCTTGCAGGGCCATTTTAGTGGCAAGTACCGGTTTGGAAAATTGGGGTTTGGAACCTTCTAGGGCCATTTTGAGGCATCGAACGACATTTTTTGCGGTTAAAACTTCCCTAGCATAAGTTGGACCTCGTGACACTATTTTACACATCGAGACCTTTCCAACAATGCAAAAATCGTGTCAATCGGAGCTCGTATGCAAAAGTTATGCCTCCTGCAAGTTGACCCATCGTGTTGACCACCATGGTACGAGAGGATGTCATGTCAGCTCCCATTACTCATGCATATGGGGCTTCCGCGTATGTAATTTCAAAAATATTCTAGAAGGTCCAAAACCCTATCACAATTGAGGGTTGAGGAAGTAAAAAACCTACCTCTAGATGGCTATCGACCTATGTTAAATACCAGTGCACTAGGAAAAGAAGGGGTTTCATTCTTTTGCATTGTATCTTGTTCCATAGCTAAGCAAAATATCTAAGAATGGTATTTTGTAAGCATACCAAAGGAGAAGAGATTATGTCGCAGCCATACAAGCCATAGGTCAAAGGCAACTCCACAGAGAATGCCTCTTTCTTTGTACTTGCATAATTTCTACACCAAAGAAAAGAGAGCATATCAACCTCACCTTCTAGCCGATTTTTCTCCCATATTGGGTTTCCTAGGTCATATCTTGTGTTTTTTTTTGGATGGTGTGATTGTATTTTACTGTTCTCTATTTCCCACATTTTATCTATTTCAAGCATAAGCAAAAAATCAATAACTAAATATTGTGGAGATCTAATGTAATTTCAAGAATATTCTAGAAGGTCCAAAACCCTATCACAATTGAGGGTTGAGGAAGTCAAAAACCTACCCCTAGATGGTTATCGGCCTATGTTAAATACTAGGGCACCATGAAAAGAAGGGGTTTCATTCTTTTGCATTGTATCTTGCTCCATAGCTGAGCAAAATATCTAAGAATGATATTTTGTGAGCATAACACTAGAGAAGAGATTATGTAGCAGTCATACAAGCCCTAGGTCAAAGGAAACTCCACAAAGAATGCCTCTTTCTTCATACTTGCATCATTTCTACACCAAAGAAAAGAGAGCATATCAACCTCACCTTCTAGTCGGGTTTTCTCCCATATTGGGTTTCCTAGGTCATATCTTGTGTATTTTTTTGGATGGTGTGATTGTATTTTACTGTTCTCTATTTCCCGCATTTTATTTATTTCATGCATAAGCAGAAAATCAATAACTAAATATTATGGAGATTTAAAGGAAAAATAACCTTAATAATAAATATTTCAGTTATTTATCAGATCTCTTACGATGAATTGTTCCAGTGGAATACCCATGAAAATTTACAAACCATAGTTAGAGAGCTTATGTGAAAGGCTCACGGGGGTTTTCCCATGATCTACGAGCATAGGGAGACGATTCACATCTCTGGTGTAGGAACTTGGTCAATAGGTACAATAAGGGTGCCCCAAAAAAGATTGCAAACATTTTGTTGAGGCTCCAATGGTGTTGTTGTTGCTTTTAATGAGGCTCAACACATTCAAAACTCAACATTTTGTGGCTGCATATGTTGTTGATCTTTAATTTCGATAACTCAAGGAAGATCAAAGTAGTGTTGATACAGATTAATTGTTGCACAATGAACAAAGGTTCCATGTCAACGATGGTATATTTTACCACTATGCGTAGATTTGTGTTCTGAGAGGGGAGAAACCACTGTTGCTTTTAAGGGAAGCGCATAGTTCAAGGTTTGCAAGGCATTTTTGCGTGCATTAAACTTTGGCTAAACTACAAAGGTATTTTCACTATGCACATATGCAGAGCAATGTCGAGAGGTTTGTGAAGGAGTGTGCATTATGTTTCATCTCTAAACCTGCAAACTGAAAATTGGGGATGTGTATTTCACTTAATCTACCCCGACGCCAATGGAGGTAGCATGGAGTCTAAGTATGTGTGGAGGCATCACATGCACAAGATACATGAGTATGTGTGGAGGCATCACAGGCACATGAGTAGGTGTGGAGGCATCATAGGCACAAGATACATGAGTATGTGTGGAGGCATCGCATGCACAAGATTCAACAGAATCAATGCAGTTAGAATATCCTTGCCAAGCGCATCAACATCCTTGTTCATCTGGTAATATTTTTTCTCTTCATCCCCAAATCCTCATTTCAATTAGGGATTCATTAGAGTTCTATTAGGGATCATCCCCACAACTTGCAATATCATAAGAAAATCTATGTTACCAAAATTAATCCAAATTCATTTCTTTTATGGAGAATATTGAATTCAACTGCTTTCTTGTAACTAAATAATGGATTAATAGGATAAGGCTCTTAAGGCAGGATGCTTACCAACCTATTGAGATTTTTCTTGCACTAGTTGCTTTCTTAGCATGCATACTTCTTTTGATTGTTGGAAGAACGATTTCAATGCTACATGGAATCAGGTTTGGTCATTAGTGAGAAGATTTAATTAACCTCGAAAGTATTATAGGTATTCATACTACTATTTTATGTTAAACATTGTTGCAACAAGAAAGGGTATTTAGAACAAACGCCTATACCATATAGTTATCAAACAACACAAAGAATGGATTGTGCCCTAGAATAAATAATCACAATACATAATCTTTTCCTTTGAAGAACTAGAATAGAGTTTAAGCACAATAACGATATAATCCTATTCAAAAGAAAAAGAAAGAAAATGATTTCTTACTAATTTTTTTGCATAGTTTTACAAAAACTAACAAAAAAATTTGTTTGCTACATGTTTCCCTTATAGTAGCTCCCCTTGTAGCATCATCATGGAGAAGCCCCTAATAGCAGCATCATGGAGAAGCAATAGTTTGGAAGAACGTAATGAAAGCAAAGAAGAGGAAGGCCAACCAATTTGCAGAGGGAAGGGTAGAGAAAAACAAGTGAACACATATAGTGTCCTTGGAAATGAATGTAGGTTGACACATGACAACACCAACATTTGCATGGCATTGTAGGTGGACACTTAAGAGGAAGTGGGCTATGGACTATGGGCTAAGCATCCATAGACCAAACATGTAATGTTAGAAATAATGCTAGACTTATTTCTAGCATAACTTGATTTGGGGGCAATTACAGAGCAAATGTGTACTAAGATATTGGTGGATAATGTGGGGTTGTACCTCGGGAAGTGGCCAAATAAGACCTCAAACTTAAAATATAGGCCAAAAATGAAATACATGTGGAAATTTGTATGAATTTTCGAAAACCCTAGGTTAAAACAATGAGGAGATGTTGGCTTGCGTGAAAGATTAATAGAAAAAACAACAAACCGGTTACTATAGTCCCTACAACCTGAAGGGTAGAGACTAATAAGGGTAATATGTAACTATTAGAGTTGATTTAAAATTTGAATGGGTGTTGTGTTTTTTTCCTAAATAATTTGTATTTGTGTTTTTCCTGTTATATATATATATATATATATATATATAAAATAGATTTATTTTTTTGTGATTTTATGTGATATATATATATATATATATATATATATATATATATATATATATTGATTGTGTTGTGGTTTATTGGTTATTAGGAGGGATTTTGATATTTTCATCCAAGGTTTTATTCTTATTTAAATATTTTTTTAATCGACTTATATTACAATTTAATTGCAATCTTCGACTAAATATGATATCCACTTTTGACTCTCTTTTATTTTTAATAGCAGAAAATAAAAAATTATAATTTTATTACTAAAAACCAACTACATTTTTTAAATACCTTGAGGCATTCATACATTAACAACATGTATGGTGGTAGTAGCTAACCCTCCATCTCAAAATTTCTCTACACAATTTTTCACATCACACTTACAAAGCCTTATATAAAGAACCTATATTTCCTAAAACAATCTAGACATATTTATCAAAATAGAGTTCGTATCATCTGCGTTTATATAGTCTTCCAATATTTCCTAAAAAAAAAATCCAGACATATTTGTCAAAATAAAGTTTCTATCATCCACCTTTATATAGTCTTCCAAGGAGTCAAAACATAGCACTAATCCCCCTGTAAGGATTGGAGGCCATCCCAAAAAGAAACATCGACAAGAAACTAGATAAAACTAAAATCTTTCTTATATAAACTTTTAAGAAATGAAAATTATATGAAGGATCCTAAATCATATTCAAAAAGCACCCCTCCTGATGCTACCACATGTACCACAAACTTGGATCCAAAAGAACTCCATCCTCAGACAAAAAAATTAGCTTCTTCGTTTCATTCTCTAAAAACATGGATAAAAGTAAACTCCTTAATGACCGACTTTATATTCATTATTTCCTCATAGACTGAACATAACATGACATTCTCCAAGGATTATACCTCTCACATCCAATTTATAACCTTTTTGACCAACCATATCACTTGAATATTTTGAACACCCTTTTGAACAACAAGCATCAAGACCACTTGAATATTTTGAACACACTTTTGAACAACAAGCATCAAGACGAACTTGAGTGCCATGAGCTCAGTCGTGTTGTTAGAACAACTACCTAAACCTACTTTGAATTGAAAAAATGACTATTAATGACTATCAAATAGGTACAAAAGTCCACCAATCCCTCCATAAATTTAATCCCCTTGGGAAACTCCATCAAAATAGGCACAGGCTCCAGACTTATTTATCAACTCTGCCACCGCGACCCTTGTAAACTTTACATCCTTGACTTATTTGAAACTCCTCAAGATATTCATGTCTTGATATGTACATTGAAAGTGAGGAATGGATTTTTCTTCAAACAAAGCTAAATTCCTAACCAACCATATCCTCCATACTAGAATTAAAGGAAATGATTTAAAGGACTTTACAACATAATTCTCTCACCACCTCTTTAAGCACTCCTCTACATATGGATCTCGCCAAACATTTCTTAAACCGATTATAACTTTTATTTCCTTTCAAGCTATCTTAACATAGTCACTATGCCGCCCAAAGGGGTTGGATCCAATGGTGGAAAGCAATGAGTTTTTCACCATTGGGAAAGGTTCAATTCCCGTGAGGGATTTAACTGGAGCCATGGGGGCACCTTGAGGTGGTGGTCGAACATGTGGTTGCACCTAGAGATACTATATTAAATGGTATTGTGACCCGTGCACACATAAGTGGATCAAATCCCACCCCCCATGTCCTTCAAATTAAGAAGTCCTTGTGGTGCAGAGCAGTCGGTGAAGGAGTGCGTTGTTAAGGCACTCCATAAGTGAAGTCACTGGTTCGAAACCTATGGGGACACCTCAAATCCAACCATGTTAAGGGTTGGTGCAGTCCAGGCCGGGTGCGATCCTCGGTTGATTTTGACGGCTTAGATGCCCTTGGGTCGTGGCATCATAGCCACAGGCCAATCCCGCAAGTCAGGGATATTTAGCCAACAAAAAAAAACATAGTCACTATGCCCACTTTTAACTTGCTGCTTTGAATCTAATATATTATTTGAAAAGTATGATTGGAATTTTTCGATTAAAAAAAAAAACAAAAAAACCAAGATTATCATCAAACTAAGTGAATTAATTTTCACAAACATTCATTCAAGTAGATTCTTTAATGCCCATTAGTATGGTCCAACTAAGTTGAGTCGTCTTCACAAGTAGTCATGCTAGAATATTTTTTAATGTCCATTAGTAGGGTCCTCCTATTAGACAATGAAAATTTGCCAATAAGTTTCAACATAGTTATAGTTCATTAAATTTTCATATATGTTTTGCTTTATTGTCAGTTGGGTTTGGCTTGGGTAGTTGAGAGGAATGATTGTTATCCTCTCCACCTAAGTTCAATTCCCGTAAGTGACATGTTGAGGTTATAATGAGTATATTGTTGTAATGGCTTTGAGCCTTGTTGTTGATCAGTCTTGTATCGTTAAAATTCTAAAGTTTACCTTAGATATCATCCTCGAAATGAGAGAAAATACTTGGAAATTTTACTTAAACTTTGTAACATGGAAAAAAATGTTTTACTTTAATAATAAAATCCTCGACTATTATATTTTTATAATAAAATCCCAAACCATATAAAGATGTAACCCCTCTCCCAATTCTGTGTATCTGGTATGTGGGATTGGTGAGAAAAGTTTGGATTTTTAAGCATGGTTAAAGTGAGATCTTGTTTGTATGAGACAATGTCCATTATCATTGTGGACCCTTTAAATATAACATACATGTTTGCATTTATCCATTATGGACCCTTTATAGATAACATACATGTTTGCATTGATGGTTGACCCATTGTGTCGAGTTTGTCTCTTAAAGTAATTTTTATTGTGATTTTCATTAATATTTTTATTTGTATTTGTCGAGTAATGGGTAATGATTTAGTGATTTTGTCTAGTTATGATTTAATCATTATGATAAGATGTTATTAGTCCCTGCCGTAGGCATAGAGGGACTATAGCGATCGATAAATTGTTGACCTGGCATTAGCTTGTGCGTTGACTATAAATATTTCCCTATTGTCTATTGTTGGAACAAGGGAAGTGAAAACATCGATTTTTATATAATAAAAAGTATGATGTTTGTTAAGATCTGATTGGACAAAGGATTGGAGGTCTTATTGCCGCCTTCGCTATTCCCAATGTAAAATATATTTGCATTTCCAAAGTATTTGGTAGTATATGGTTTTTTTTGAATCATAAATCTTGTTATGCATTCGTCGAAGGTGGATTAATGCTACCATTAATTCGAATGTTTGGTTTAGAATTTTATGCTAGGTAAATTTATGGCAATGTTTGATATGGTGGCATATCCAAAGTTTGGCTTTGCAATACATTCTCTGGTGTTCGAACTATTGTTACAAAAAATATATGAATTTATTTGGGATACGTTAGAGACCTGCCACATTGAATTTTTTTCTTAAATGTTTACAGTGCATTTCTGACAGACTTAAATGTTTACCTAACAGGCTTGGTAGTGTTGAATGGTTACTTAACAGGATTGTTACAAGACATTTTCTTCCGTTTTTAAAATTTATATGCTCCAGTGACATCGCTGGTTCACTGGTCCATGCTTGCTTTTTTCATGGCACTGATTTCTTATTTGCATGTTCTCATTGTTCTTGCTTGCCTATTTGTGTTGTTGTAGTTTGCACGTTTGGGTTTCTACAGTCGCAATTGGAAGAGCCTTGTTNGGGGGGGGGGGGGGGTTGCTGCTTGTTCCTTTCTTCGTTGTATGTTGTTTATTGTTGCTTGATTCGACTTTACAGGGTTCTGGTCCTGCGCCTGCACTTGAGCCTTTTGGTGCTTCTTGGCTGGGTTCTTATTTGGTGCTTTTTCTTGTTTGCCCAGGGTTTGCAATGTTGGGATGCTGCATCTGCGGTTGGATCTCTGGTTACATTTTTTTGCACTTCGGTTTGCATAGAATACTATTAAGATAAAATAACTGACTAAAGAATTGCAGGTGATGTAAATTGCATCTGTTACACGTTGAAACAGAGTTTGTCGGCCTCAAAATATATTTCATAGTTGTCGATGCATTTTCCATGGATTTTGTGTTACTATGGTTTCATAGTTATGAGAGTGCCTTATGCTGTGTGGGAGATATAACTGTTCTCTGCCTTTTACTTTCTTGTTGTAAACTGCGTTTGACTCTAGTTTGTCGCATTTCTGTGGTCATTTCGAGCGACCGTCATTTGGTTGCATACTTAGCCAGTTTTATGGACGTGGCTTCGCGAATAGGTTCTATCGAACTATGACAGGTCGTGTTCGGTGTATACATTAGATTTGTCGAATTAGTTTTCTTTAAAGAAGGCCTCATGGACATAAGAGAATGCAATTTATGAAATTATAGGTTTCTTGGACAACATAGGTTAATGATCACGGCTTCTGGGGGTGGCAGACTAAAAATTGGGCTTTTTAAGATAAAATAACAGAGTAAAGAATTGCAGACGATGTCAATTGCATCTGTTATGCTTTGAAGCAGAGTTTGTCGAGCTCAAAATATATTTCATAGTTGTCGATGCTTTTTCCATGGATTCTGTGTTACTATGGTTTCATAGTTATGAAATTGCCTTTTGCTGTGTGGGAGATATAGTTGTTCTCTCCCTTTTACTTTCTTGTTGTAAACTGCGTTTGACTCTAGTTTCTCGCACTTCTGTGGTCATTCCAAGCGACTGTAGTTTAGTTGCATACTATGACAGGTCATGTGTGGTGTATACATTAGCTTTCCCGAATTAGTTTTCTTTAAAAAAAAGCCTCATGGACAGAAGAGAATGCAATTTATGAAATTATAGGTTTCCTAGACAACATAGGTTAATGATCGCGGGTTCTCGGGGTGGCGGGCTGAAAATTGGGCTTCTGTTGTTCCGTGCCCTACAAATAGCACAGAGAGTTCCACGATCATTCCGACCGACCGTCGTTCAGTTGCATACTTAGCCAATTTTATGGACGCGGCTTGGCGGATAGGTGGTATCGAACTATGTTGTATACATTAGCATTTCCGAATTAGTTTTATTTAAAGGAAGGGCTCTTGGACAGAAGACATTGAAATTTATCAAATTATAGGTTTCCTGGACAACATAAATTAAACATAGGAAATATGTAATTTTATAAAGTAGATATATAAAGCATGCACGAAGCCCTTGTCCCATACTTAGCCAGTTTTTGCATCGTGGGTTCTTGGGGTGAGCGGCTGAAAATTGACAATCGGAGAGTTCCCTGATATACAAATTGATCATCGGACTTGTGGACTATTTTAATTTGAAGGCCGTCATGTCCAAAATAATTAGCATTGTCGAAACAGTTTACTTTACGTATGTCGTCTTACATACCCTGGTGCACAAAAAAACACAAAAAAAATAGTAAGCTTTTTTTGGATCACGGGTTCTCGGGGTGGCGAGCTCTAACTTTGGCCACTGTTTTTCCGTGTCCTACAAATACACAGATAATTATGCGATATACAAATAGACAATCAAACTTGCGGACTATTTGAATTTCAATGGTTCATGTGCAAAAAAAATAGCATTCTTGAATTACTTTTCTTTACGTACGTTCTACATACGCTCGTCAACAAAAACAGAAAAACAGTGGTAACGTATGTTACATAGGGCTCCATCCCCGCTACATTCAACGCTTCCCAATACACATTAAATATGCTTTCAAAAGTCAGAACCGACCAGACAGGTTCGAAAAGATGGGCTTTAATAACTGGAAAGCTCGAGGACATTTCCCATTAAAATAAATAGATAGGCTAATATTCAACCCTTACTTGTTTCTGATTTTGAATAGGCAGGGAAAGTTGAAGACTCAAACGCAACGTAGTTCAACAATTATTAGATACTCAATTCTCATTCTCGCTATGGCTTCTGCCAATCAGTTGTCCATCATATATGACCTTCCTTCTAGGTTGTCAGATGTTTTTTCCCCTTTACTCAAATAATAAAAATGTCATTGAATTTGAATAACATTGAGTACTAAAGTGCCTTACCTATGAAAGTGCCTTTTTGCCTGCATTTTGAATTTGCAATTGTTTTTTTTTTTTTTTTTTGCTTTTGCAGTTTTAGTTTTCTTAAAAGCTTCAGCATAGTTCACAAATGTGTCGCCCATAGAGGGCTTGACGACATGTACCTCTTTAATATTGTGCATTTTGAAATGATGGGCCTTAATAACTGAAAATCTTGAGGACATTTCCCATTAAAATGAATAGACAGGCGAATATTATGGGATTTGGTAATTTCTTTTTGACTGCATTTTGAATTTGCGAAAAATAGTTTTTTTTTTTTTGGCAGTTTTAGTTTTCTTAAAAGCTTCAACATAGTTCACGAAAGTGTCGCCCACAGAGGCCTTCATGTGTCCCTCTTTAATATTGCGCATTTCAAAATGATGGGATTTAATAACTGGAAAGCTCGAGGACATCTGCCATTAAAATGAATAGACAGTCGAATATTATGGGATCTGGTAATTTCTTTTTGCCTGCATTTTGAATTTGTGAAAATACTTTTTATTTTATTTTTTTTGCTTGTGCACTTTTAGTTTTCTTAAAAGCTTTAGCATAGTTCACGAACGTGTGACCCACAGAGGCCTTGATGTCATGTCTCTCTTTAATATTGTGCATATCTTAGATGTCAGATTTCAAAATATGCTCGGATATGGGAATTTTAATACGTGCTGCTAGTCACTATTCAATGTACATATTAAAAAGATTGGCATTAATAACTGAAAATATCGAGAACATCTGTCATTAAAATGAATCAACACAAAATGTACGGAAAACCATCCAGCCTTGTTTTTAAATACTTATTGCCATTTCTCTCTATCATCAAAGATTTGCGCTTTAGGGTGCCTTCGTTCTAATGTTCCTGGTCATGGACATGTAAGACAACTTAGAGATGCGATTTGAGGGGTAGATGGAAGAAGAGAGACTGGTTTTATGTGATGTGATCTTCGAGTTAAAAAAAAAACTATGTTATACAAGAGAAACTCAGAGAGGATGAAAAAAAAAGAACAAGTATGTTTTAGTTGGTGTTCTCCCTGTGTTCGATGCTTTGGTTGGTTGAAAAGGCTACCTGGAGATTTGTTTGTTGAACTTCTTTGTTTTCTTGTTGGGAATTGTAATGGGTTTTTAGGTCACCTGCAAGATAGTTCTTCATTTAAGTATATAGCTTCTTCCAACAACATAGATTTGGCCACTGTATCGAATTGTAGAGATCGCACAAGTATTTGTCTTCCTCAGAGGCTAGTAACATAATCTGTATGGGTGGATAAAATGACATATTATCACTACAAGAGTTTCTATTTCATAGTTTGATGACCTGCATGTGGCTCTGGTAGATGACTTGACAGAAAGCCATGTTCTTTGTCAAAGTTTGTTCGGTTTCCTCTGGATGCAGTTGCAGAGTCCACATATTTGGTGTCACCTCTGAACATTCCAGACCTTTCTGTGGGCCGCCATACCTCCCCCGTTATGAGGAAAGATATATTCTGATGCCATCTGCAACATTTGATACACTTGCTAGACCTGTACTGATGCATTCTGCAACATTTGATGCACTTGCCACACCTCAACTACCCGAAGAAGTTATGTACCTCAACAGATTTTCATTTTGCATCTAGGTTGGACGTTTCTTCCAATTTACTGTAATAAAGCAAAGAAGTTCCACATACAAATCCTCAGGCAGGCTTCTCAACCAAACAGACGATATAATACAGGGAGAATACCAATCACTATATAGTTGAATTGTTTTCCCCTGCCTTAACTGTTGTGACAGAAAACGACTCTGTTCACTTTGAAATCATCCCGAATCGCATTTCTAAGTTGTCTTGGATGTAAATGCTCAGGAACATTGCAAAGAAAACACCTTAAACCCCAACTTTTCGACGGCAGAAGGAAATTAATACTTGACAAAGAATGGAATGTTGAATAAGCAACCATTGCAAGCAGGCCATATCTGGAAGAAACAAGGTATTCAAAAAACTGGGATAGATGTACTTCGCAACACCGATTAAGTACAAAACCCAAAATTGATATTCAACTCGGTTTTTACGAATAAAGAGTTTGAACGTCAAGAAAAGTGTGAAGAAGCTTCATCAATGTACATATTTTTAATTGGTCGACGGCAGACGAAATCACAATTGTTGTCACAAATAGCCTAAGCTGTATTTTGTAACACATCTTATTTGAATATAGAATAATTTTCGTTTATTTCTTAATAGTATTTTCCAATTTCTGGTATTTGTTTTAATTGTATTTTGTACCTTCTTCCCCTGTGTCGTTAAACATGAAGGACAAGCATTTGTTTCTGCTGCTCACTACTTCAATCTAAATAAAATCAGGTMTGTTCTTTCTTTACATTTTACATTTAAAAATACTTTTTCATAGGCCATACTTATGTGGCGTCGGCTCTGTATTTAAAGAAAGAAATTGGAGGACCCGTTCTGCTCCCATTCTTCGGGTTCCATAAATAGAATGAATTCATGAGTTACAACAAGGCAGTTGAACTGTTGATGCAATGTTCCTGTGAAGTATGTAGGATATATTGCAGCTTGTTCTATTTGATAATATCTGTGCATATATACTAATATCAGTACTGTTGGAAAAAATACAGAAAACTTCCTCTTCGACAAATCTTAGGCAGTTATGTTTGGGTTTGCGGTATTAAACAAATATTTCCACTGTTTCGTCATATACATCTTGCAGCCTAGGAACTTTCGTAGTTTGCAATTTATGCTTTAATTACTTAAAGTCACAACAAATTTTGATTGCCTTTAATTTAATTTAGATATTGATGTTTATGGAGAGTCGTCGTTTGCTGATGTCATTGCAACGAATACAAGATGAATAGATGATAAGGAATTTATCTCATTGAGACCACAATGCAAATTCATATTTCTTGTTGCGCTATGTACATCTTGTAGTCAAAATTTTCCCGGTTTCAACAAAATTTGTGAGCCGAAGAGCATCTTGCAAATTGGGAGATCATTTGCATTTGAAATAGAAACAATCCATTAATATATATTAGTATGAATACTATTCAGATAAATACAAAAACTTTCTCCATTGATAGATACTAGTATGAATACTATTGAAATAGATATCAAAACTTTGTCTTGGCCAATACTTAGCCTGTTATCTGGACACCAGGCCCCGGGTTCGCGGTATACAACACCTATGTCCCCTATTTTTTCATATACATGTTGCAGGCAAATAACTTAAGTGATGTTCACTTAATGCTTTTATTAGTGAGAAGCCAACAGAGGTTCGAAAACATTGCCATTAATAAACGGAAAAAAAAAGTTTTCCCGACTCTCAGATACTTATCTCTTTTCCCATTTTGCTTTTCCCGTCCATTATGGATTTCTGGTTTTATACTTAGTCGTATTTCTATGTACGACGGGCTGACATGTCTTCATCTCCATCTATATCCTCGCAAGACGGATCTGACCGACCGCTGTTCCATTCCATACTTAGCCAATTTTATGCCCATCGCTGCGAGGCCGACGCTTGCGAGCCCAGTTGCTTATCATTTCGCTATATACATCTTGCACTGAAAACATCTACGATCTACAATTCTACTACGGGTTCCTCGTATACATTAACTTCATTCAAAGTATTTGTTGTTGATTTTCATCCCTAACAACTTCGCGTTCTTCCTGACATACATCAACAATGGTCTTACCAGTCACAAGTGGACACAGTGGTACGAAAGATACTTTCGTGATATTCAATTCATGCCTTAACATCTCCATCTATATCCTCGCACGACGGATCCGACTGACTGCTGTTCCTTTTCATACTTAGCCAATTTTATGCCCACCGTTGCAGGGATGGTGCTTGTGAAACGAGTTGCTTATCGTTCCGCTATATACATCTTGCACTCAAAAAATTCGTGATCTACAATTCTACCGCAGGTTCCTTGTATACATTAAGTTCATTCAAAGTATTTGTTACTGCCTTCCATCCCCAACAACTTCGTGTCCTTCTTGATATACATCAACAATGCTCTTACTAGTGGCAAGTGGACACAGTGGTATGAAAGATACTTCCGTGATCTGCACTTTATGCGTTAACTAGTGAGAATTCAGCAGGGATTAGCAAACATTTGCATTAATAAGCAAACACTAGATGTTCTTATGCGAGATACTTTGTTTTTTTTCCCTTCTCTTCTTCCCGTGTATTATCTAGAATTCCACTGCGAACTTCTTCGTCCTTTGTCCCTTATTTTCTTCCTGTGTATTATGGGACTATAAAATATGGACATGATATTTTATAGAACATGTACAAATTCCTCATTCCATACCTAGCGACATTTTGGATCGTGGGTTCTCGGCTGGACGGGCGGGCTCAAAATTGGGCCTCCATTGTTCCGTACCCTACAAATATCACCCTGAGTTCCGCGATATACAAATTGACAAGCGCACCTGTGGACTGGCTAACTCAACTTTGCACTTCTATTGTTCTTTGTCCTCCAAACAACGCTCCCAGTTCCATGATATAGAAATTGACACACAGAGTGCAGGACTGGCGGGGTGGAGATTGCCATTGTTTGCAGATGCTAATCCCTGTGAAGTATCTAACAGTATCTAAAAAATTATTTTATTTTTTATTTTTTCCCTGTATAACAGTATCTAAAAAATTATTTTGAATACTAAAATAGCTCTTAGTAGTGACAACTAGACACAGAGGTACGAATCGGTTGGGATTGCACTCTCTGCAATATACAAATTGACTACCGGATTCTGACATCGTCCGCTCTTCCATGTTACAGATTATGCATTCCAATGTTTGGAGTGATACAATTAGAAGGTTCAGACCTCGCCTCCTTTGTAGACACTTTCTCAGCCTGTTTTGGATCCTCCTGTTTCCCGGTTCACGAAATATGCAGCTCCATCTTTGGCAGGTTGACATATGTTTATCTCCATCTATATAATCAGACAATGAATCTGACCGACTGTTGTTGCTTTCGATGCTTACGATATGTTTCTATGTTATATACATCTTCCACTCTAAATTTTCGTGATCTACAATTCCACTGCTAACTACTCTGTTATTTTTCCCTTTTTTTTCTTCCCGTGTATTATGGGACTATAAAGTATGGACATGATATCATATAGAGCATGTACTAATTCCCATGATATTTTATAGAGCATGTACAAATTCTGCATTCGATATCTAGCAACATTTTGGATCGCGGGTTCTCGGGCGGGTGGGCTCAAACTTGGACCTCCATTGTTCCGTGGCCTAAAAATAGCACCCACAGTTCCGCGATATACAAATTGACAAGCGAACCTATGGAGTGGATGACTCAACATTTCACTTCCATTGTTTCTTGTCCTCCAAACAACGCTCGCAATTCCGCGATATACAAATTGACACACATAATGCATGATTGGCGGGGTGGAGATTTCCATTGTTTACGGATGCTAGTCCCTATGAACTATCTAACAGTTTCTAAAAAACTATTTTGAATACTAAATTAGCTCTTAGTAATGACAACTGGACATAGAGGTACGGAACAGTTTGATTGCACTCTCCGCAATATACAAATTGACTACCGGATTCTGACATTGTCTGCTCTTCCATGTTACAGATTATGCATTCAAATGTTCGGAGCGATACAATTAGAAGGACCGGGACTCGCCTCCTTTGCAGACACCTTCTCACCCAGTTTTGGATTCTCATGTTGTCGGGTTCATGAAATCTACAATTCCAGCATGGTCACTCTACCACTGCTCACAAATGTTTCAAAGTATCTCTCGGTGCCTTCCATCCCCACTAACTTCCTGTGCTTCCAGTTGTCCTACCATATCCTCTTCGTTGTTATGCGTAGTGCACTCAAAAAGTTCCAAGACATAGAATTTGACCCCCGCGCCCTCACCCTCAATGCTTCTACGTTGCAACCCTATTTTATAGCTGGCTTTTTTCCCCTGCCCGCGACCTCCGTACTTTATTACTATGCGATTAGAAACCTTTCATGCTAACAAATGACCATGCAAGAACCATCAAGATTGTCATTAATGGCCAAAAACCTCAAGGAGATCTCCCATTATTACGCATTAAACCAAGATGTGCAGAGAGTTATTTTGTCCATTTTGATTGTTCATCTCCAATAGGCGTCCTCATGTTGGGCTGCTCAAGAAATCTACAATGCTTAATCACTCATTGCAATATCCAACGTGTTGGCATTTCTATGTATGCAATTAGTACTATTTAATGTTAACAACGCATCATGCAACAACCGTCCAAATTGTCATTAATCAACGAAAGTCTCAAGGACATCTCCCATTCACATGCTTTCGACCAAAATTTGCGTAGGGTTATATTTGTAAATCCTAACCTTGTACAATATCTACTGCAAACAGATATTCAGAAAAGATACAATGGCAAATACAAACATTAGACAGAGATTTTTCCCCTAGAAACCCAAACCGGGAAAACCAACATATTCTATATTCATTCATTGTGTTACAATGTTTACAATACAAAATACATATAGGAGCCAACAACATCCAAAACCCTAACCCAATGACCTGGATTAGTCCAAAACCCTAACCCAATGACCTGGATTAGTCCAAAACCCTAATTCCTTAACCGGAAATAGAAAAACCATAGGCAAAAAACCATGTGCCAAAAAACCACCTAAATACATGACATGTTTCCCGAGGCAGGTGTCACGTTTCCCGAGGTGGTGTTTCGAGATTTTGGGCTTTTCTACCCTACCCATAGGGTAGACATGGCTTATGACTATTTTCTTGTGCATCGGTTATATCGTGGTGGCTTAGTTGCTTGACATAGGTACCACATAGGTTACTTGCAGAGGTTATTCTGCAGATACCTTGGGTCAAATAAGGGTCGGACATCACACAACCTTTATTGAGGATTACCTCTCTAGGGGGATCTGACTGACTGGTTGTTAAGCCCACGACGACCCTTATAACCGATTATGATACCTCCAATCTTTTGAAGGGGGTCTCAGGCGCCTCTTGGGCGACGCATACCTACTTTAGGGAGGGAGGCCCCTTTCAGCCACTTTATCCTGTTTGTGTGCATATTGGCCTTTTTTGTTTATTTTGGTGTTCTCTTTGATTATTAGTTGGCCTTAGGATTTTGTATTGTGTCATGAGTTTTCATTGATATGGTTAGTGGAGTCCCTGTGACTCCCTTAGTTAGCGCCACCCAACCCATGGTCTTTTCTCATTACATGGGGATGAATCTTTTGTGTTTCCGAGTGGTACGTCGAATCATGATACTCAACCAATACCTTGGGCATATAATGATTTTTTTCATGGTATGCCAGACATGTCTTTGCACTTGCCATCCTCTGTCTCGTCTCCTTATGTGAATCCTAGTTTTCGATCTGGGGGCATGATGCCTCCTTATTCTCCTTTTTCATTTGGTGGGAGTCATGTCCCTCAACCAAGTCTTACAGTAGGAGGTTGGAATGTTCCTTCCTATGGATCCAATCCTAGCTTCTCTTTTCTAGGAGAAAGTGCTCAAATGGGCGGTCATTCAACCTATTACATCCCGTCCATCTATCCTTCTTCCACTATGTCGGTTCCTATGAAGGCTTTTCCCATGACGGACCTCCATCTATCCTCTGGTATTTCATCTGGGGGGAGCCAATTTTATAGTATGGGAAACCCCCTTCACGAAGTTCCTTCATCTGGGGGAAACATATATCCTCACATGAGTAACCCTTGTCTTGTCGTTGACTCTTTGCAAGCGGCTTCCTTGGTGTCGATGCCCTTACACCCCTTTATGAATCAGTATGGAGGATACTATCCTTCCGGACAGGGCCATGGTGTATACCAAAACCCTTCTTGGCCTGCAATTTCTCAAAACCAGTCATTCTCAAAACCTTGGTCTCAAATGGCACAACCAACCGCCACCACCAGTTCAGTCACTGCAATTCATACTGGCATTATATCACCAATATTTGCTAGTCATGTTGGAGATTGGTCAACAACCTCTGCAATTCATGTTGAAGACCAACAACCAGCCGATGCAATTCATGTTGGGGGCACAACTCCAGTCACTGCAAGTCATACTGGAATTATATCACCAACCTCTGCCAGTCATGTTGGAGATTGGTCAACATCTTCTGCAAGTCATGTTGAAGACCAACAACCAGTGTTGCAAGTCATGTTGGGGGCACAAGTCCAGTCACTACAAGTCATACTAGCATTATATCACCAACCTCTGCTAGCCATGTTGGAGATTGGTCAAGAACCTCTGTTAGTCATGTTGGGGATTCATCACCAACCTCTGCTAGTCATGTTGGGGGTTCATCATCAACCTATGCTAGTCATGTTGAAGGTTCGTCACCAACCTCTGCTAGTCATGTTGGGCATTCATCACCAACCTCTGCAAGTCATGTTGGAGATTTTCTATTAGCCTCTGCAAGTCATGTTGAGAGCATGTCACCGACCACTGCAAGTCATGCTGGGAGAATTCATATGATTGACAATCCTATACATATAATACATAAGCCCAAGTTCCTTTGTAGACTTTGCAAAGGATATCACCTTACTCGTTTGTGCCCTGCTACTGTTGTGTTACAAGAAGCATGGTCCTTGCCTGGGGGCCCTTCTGGTTCTGAGTCATCTTTGGTTTCCCAACATTCTAATCCTTCTTTGGTTGATACAACGGTCGTGCTGATGCAATATTTGGTTGATACCACTCTTCTTTTGGGGGGTGATGCATTTCTTGGCCATGTTGCCTTGCATCTTGTTCAACCAACGGTCGCGTCGATGCAATATTCGACCGACACCACTCATGTTTTTGGGGGTGATGCATCTCTTGACCTTGTTGTCTCACATCCTATTCAACCAATGGTTGAAGAAGTGGTCGTTCCGATGCAATCTTCGGTCGATACTACTCTTCTCTTGGAGAGTGACAAGTTTAAGGAAGTGACATTGCCAATGAAATCTTCGGTCAATCCCAATCTTCTTTTGGGGGGTGATGAGTCTTTCGACCATGTCCTTAGCATTTCTAGTTTTGTACCTTCTGCACAAAGGAGCATTCCACTCTCTTCGAGTATGCTCCCTCCAATTCCTAGGTTGGTTTCATTTGATTGCAATGATCTTGTAGAGCCTCAACTTCCTTCTTCTACACCCTTCCAGATAAGAGGCGTTCTCTAATATATCATTGAGAAGGTAACCTCCACATGTATTTTATCCTACTCTACTTGGAAAGCTCTGGGTTTTACCAAGCTTGTGTCAGTTATTCGTAATTTACTGACCTTTCACAGAAGTCCTGCACGGGAGCCCTGGCCTCCCCCATGAGACATCGGTTAGAAAAATCCCAACGAGTTTGGTTTAAGATCTTTTCCGACTCTCTCAAAAAGCAAAAAGATTGTCGAGTGAACTTTTCTCTTTCACACTCGTAAATTGGACTTGAAAGGATGTCTATTTGGTGCAATTTTACCCCTTTTTCAAACCGAGTAGACTAAGATTACGAAAAAAAAAAGACATTTTTTGGCATTAACTTGTAATTGCATCTCATTCTCTTGCCTGCAGTATTGAGCCTATTATCAGTCTCGCTTTTTCATTATAAGCCTATCACCTCAACAGTTTGCATCATTAGCCAAGCAGAGCCTTGTTAATATTCTTTGCAGCTTGACACCCTATACTAAAGAGGAAACATTCCCCTGAGTGTCCATCTCCCGCATGCACCTCCTTGCATTGAGCATAGGTATGTTCCACCGCTGGAATTAGTTGCTTACTTGCGACACTCGTTTCCTCCTTTGTATCATAACATTCATTTGACTATGAAAAAACAAAAAAAGACTGGCGAGGAAAGAATATTATCTTATATTGGAAGCAGTCGTGTCGCCTTTGAACATAGCACAAAACTTTTGAGTCCACTTGTCATCAAAATTTTGGGTTTACCACGACCATAGGAAGCTGAGATCGCTACATAAAGTTTACTCCCCTGACTAGTTACTCTTCTAGTCCCTATGGAGAGTTTGATCGATGCCTCCTGCATCTCAAAGTTTCATCATTGAGTCTATGTTGTTAGAGTCTTCCATATGTCTCATGTTCTTGTTCAAAGGATGTCTATCAACTCGTATCGGCCATTCCTCAGAACTCTTGACTTTGCATGTCGGCCATACCCTCAGTATGTCTCAGAATTACATGAAACTGTAGTTTTATCGTGCACCCTGGTCCTACTTTCATCATTGGTAGGTAACCTTGAACCCATCAGTCGACATTTCATCATTGGTCGATGACTGGGAGGTTTCCCTTGTGTTTGACAGCAAGAAATATATTCACACATCGGGATTTGTGCAGTGTCCTTGATGTCATTAGCCTTAATGGTAGTTTCCTCACCTTTGTCAGCAATTTTCCTTATTGGTTTTTATTCAAAGGGTATTTGTTGTGTACCACTTGCATCTGGCACACGTGAAAGATGCACATGGTCATTGGTTCGTGAACATGTTCTTCATCCAATTTCCTCCAAATCATCAAGCTCCTGCTTTATACCTCGTGTTGAATGATGAGAGATGCCTCAATTCTCTCCTTTCAGTGGGTCTCCTTCCATCGACTTCAGCCCATCTATTATGGAAAAGATACCTAGAGTCATATGAGTACCTAGAGGCTTGCAGTCATTAGTGGCAGGTTCTCCCACCATCAATAGTTGGGAATACATCAATGTCTCATGATCGATGGATTCTTCAAGTGTTCAACCTCGATACTTTTATTCACACTTGTAAGAATGTACTCGGTGCCTTGATACCTACTTTCATTATCGATAGGTTGTCTCGCGTTTGTTAACGGTATACCTTAATGATTGGTAATCAAACGAAGTCTTATTGTGTTCGACCTCAACTCCTTTATTCACACGAAGTAGATTTGCACCTTTGGTGGATCGTGTAGAAGACTTGAAGACATCAGTTCATAGTCACAACTTTCCTGAGTTGTTGCTATCTTTCATTGGACCAGTACCTATGTGACTTCAATGATCATGGGGGATCAGATTGTACTCCATTGTATACAGATATCTTCAGATTGATTTTGAGACTTGTTTTATTGGGCCTTGTTCGTGACTATGACAGCCTTTGGCATGTAGCCACCTTTGTATTACCTATTCATGGCCATGAACAATTGTTTGATATATTTTCACATGGATCTGCATAGTAATTCAAATTGGTAGCCATGTGTGCAAAGTCAATAGAGATTGTAATATTCTCATGAGCAACTAGTTCTTCCATCTGAGTCTCCATTACTCCACTTATGGGTATTATAATGTATTTAATCCATCGCAAATACTCCTTTGACCTCACACATTAGGGGGAATCTATTATAGCAAGATTTGCCTCACCCTGTGCAAAGTTGCTCAGAAGGCCTTTTTCCATTTCCATATGCAGACTTGAAGTCCCTTTTTGCAAATCCCAGAGCTAAGAACAATAGTTCTCCACATATACGTGCCCTAACTATTATACAACATGTGTATACGCGGGTTTCATCATTACAACCCGTTTACATCGGGTTTTGTGCCCAAAATTAAAAAATAGTGTCGGGTTTCCATGTCACGTCACGGGATCCATGATCCTTGACCTTCCATATACTGGAAACGCTTCGACTCAACCCTTCGGTTCCATTTGAAGGCTATAAACGGGCCATATCTGAGCTATGGAAAAAAGGAGAAGAATTCAACTTTGAGAGCAAATTTACTCTGGAGAAATTATTCACTTCCTATTGAGTATGCATCCCTTTGTCCTTTTAAGTTTGAACACATTTTTCAGCCCCCAAGTTCTTCCCTACTTGATTGAGAACCTCATTGTCTCTCTATATGAGCTTGCCTTTGGTGGAGGATTGAAGTGGTGGAGGCCCAATTGGAAGGGACTTAGTTTCTCGGTTTCAAATCGTGCCGACACAAAAGTTTGTAATTCATTCACTTCTGTTGGTTACATTTTAATAGAAATACTCTTTTCTCGTCCAATTAATATCTTGCAGATATTTGAATTGTTATTCCATGGGCATATTTGTTATGAAGTTGATGGATTATGCTATTGAATGTGCTAACTTTATATATTATCATCATATGCTTGCGTTTCTTGGTTGTTGTTTACAAGTTGCAGGTGTATTGCTTTGAGTCAAGTGCTCAACGATGGACTTCATCGAACGTCTGGACGAGGCAGGCTCTTTATATTGTCATGTTAGCATATTTGCTTATATAGCATACATGAGATTAGAGTCAATTTATGCATTCATTTCCTTCTGTTGTGGTTTACCCCTGGCCATAGAGAGATTTTCCTTGTAACACTCTAATCCCCCTTTTTACCTCTATGCTCACATCGTTTTCTTTTAATTTAATTATTAAATTCCCCCCTCGTTTTTCCTCTTTTCTCTTCAATTGTCACCTCGGATTTTAATTATCATTTGATTATATCTTAATATCTAATTTCATTACCCTCTCTTTAAAACTTTTTATCATTTTTAAACCTAACAACCTCTTCATTAATTTATCAATATTTTCATTTTCATTTCCCCCCCTCAACGGTCATCTCCTTTCCTTTATATACTTCACCTCATCACTCTTTTATAACATCTTACAGGTTCAATTGTCCTTGATTATGGGTGGAGTGTCCACTAGAAACTTTGGATGTTTCAACATAACTTCACTCTTTTCTAACATCTTAGAGCTTCAATTGTCCCTGACGATGGGTGGAGTGTCCATATATATTAAACACTCCATCTAAATCTATTTACAATATATCTTGGTTATGTTTCACTATTTGTAGTACATCTTGACAATGGTTCAGTGCTTAAATTTTCCATCTGAAGACCACGAGGGCTTCACCTTGTTGACCAATATCTCATCACGTTCATTCATAAATGGGGATTTTAAATTGTGAAAAATAGAATCAATAAATTGTAGGTATTTGGGGGAGGGATGTGGGTATTACGGAGTTTATAGGTATTGGGGGGTATAAAAAGGAGTATCTAGTAAAAATAGGGTTTCTTTTATTGGAAATATGTATTGGGAAGGGGGTTCAACAAAAGAATTTTTGGAGGTATTTATCAATATCTAGTGTAATTAGGGGTATTCTTTAATATCCCATGAACATAGGTGCTATGTCATAGGTTCTTTGAGTGAAGACCCCATGAGTGTCAAAGACTTATATTAATACCTAGGTTTGTCTAATTCTACTTCAAATTTTAAAGATATGTAGATATTTAGTTGAAGTCATATAAATAAAAATAAAAATAAATCTCATTCATTAAGTCCCATTCAAATTATTTAAGTTTAATCAAACAATTTCCATTAAGATTCATTAAAAATACTTAAGATTCATTAAAATTTATCATTTCCTCAAATAGCCAATCCATTGATACAACCACTGGAACATGGAACGTGATTTAGCAATTACAAAGATAATTAAATCTTTGTTAAATATAGCTACAATTTTTTAAAATTTTAATCATGAAATAAAAAAGATTTGTAAAAAG
Source organism: Picea engelmannii (assembly GCA_009831015.1). Lineage (NCBI taxonomy): Eukaryota > Viridiplantae > Streptophyta > Pinopsida > Pinales > Pinaceae > Picea > Picea engelmannii. Next base: position 600,110 of record ML776736.1, read on the forward strand.
TTAAACTATAATGGTATACTTATCGTTGGCACACACACACACACACACACACACACACACACACACACACACACACACACATATATATATATAACTTTGGAATAGAGCCTAGGGAAACCCACAAGATACTTCCCCTCATTTCAAGAATGTGTGTGTGTGTGTGTGTGTGTGTGTGTGTGTGTGTGTGTGTGTGTGTGTGTTGCTTAGGTTTCACTTACAAGATTCAAATGTTTCATTTTCACTTTGGAATACGTATAACTATTACATTAAATCAATTTTAAGAGGCAAGTATACACAACTTTGTTGCTAATTTCACTTGTTTAATTATGAATCATATTCTTTAAATCATTATTGTCATTTTTATTTATAGACTCTTCCTCATGAATGAGAACAAATGAGAATAGGTAACTATCCACCCATACATTTTAACCTTATCTGATAAGTATATTGAATTCCGAGTGGAAGGAAATAGTTTTAATTCAAAATGATAGAAGAAAAAGCAGTCCAAGCTAACTAGCAACAATAAATTTGAACTAGTATTTGATAACAAAAGCGCGTTCAAGCTTGATGGGCTAGCTCGAGTGGTTGATAGTTGTTAATAGCAAGCAGAAGGTCTTGCAATCAAGTCCCTGGGTTGGTTTCATTTGTGAATGCAAGGCTCACTTGATGTATCTATCGAGTCATGGTACAATAGTTTATGTTGCCTTCTTTACACTAGGTACCACCGTCGCAATGAGGAGAAGTGCTCAAGGGTTTCTCGGAGATGTATTTTCTAAGGGGAAAAAAAAACATACTCATAAACAACAAAGATTTAATTTGGATGTTCCAAATAAATATTCCATATGTATTTGTTTTTTCAAAATAAAACTGTGCGGGACAATATATGATTTATCGAATTTATTAAAAGGCTAGAAAGTTATTCTATATGTTTTAAGTTTATATGTATGTCAATCCTAGGAAATATTTTTCCTAATTGACATACAAGTTTAAAAAAAGGCACTATAAAATTTCAAATTTGTTGTTGACTACCAACTTTTAAAAAGTCTGCAGAAATTTGCAAAATATAAAATTTTGCAATCTTGATAAACAAGGAATTGTAGTAAACATAATGTTTTGTTTTTTGTATTGCATGTAGCAATAACGTGACATGAGGGCTAGATTAGTAATTAATATGTGCTTGCTTCATAGATATTCTCAACGTTTCCTATAAAAAAACATATTAGTTGTTAATAATGTATCTATAGAACAATACCAAGTTTTATGTTTAATTTCCAAAAACATTGATATGAAAAAATATAGTATGTTAAATGTCAAATACTTTTTTACATAAGAAGTCATAAAATGCATTTATTTTTAGCACAAGAGTACAACAATCCATTAGGAATGGGATCTTACTTATTAGTCCATGCCGTAGGCATAGAGGGACTATAGCAATCGATAAGTCGTTGACTACATGTTAGTTTGTCCTTTGACTGGAAATATTTGCATAATACCTATTGTTGGAGCTAGGGAATTAAAAGCATATATTTTTATATAATAAAAAGTACCATATATGTATTGATCTGATTGGATAAGAGATTCGAGGTGTTATTGTTGGCTTCGCTATTCCCAATGTTTATATGGAAACATATCCAAACTTTTTCTCGTATACACTCTTTTTGAATCATATATTTTTCTTGTATATTGCTTGAAGGTGGATTAATGCTAGCATTAGTTCAAATGTTTGTATTAGCATTTTCTGCTAGTTGAATATAATCCAAAGTTTTGATATGTACTAAGCATATTGAAATGTTTTGATATCCAAGATTTATAGTGATTGAGAATTCCAAAGTTTATAACGTCCTTGCCAGATGTTTTTTTGTTGAAATGTATTGACACTTTTTTCGAGATGCCTCAATAGGCCTGACAGCTTAAATGTTTACATGAGGCGACGTCCTCCAACAAGCCTGATAGCTTAAAGGTTTGCATACCGCGAGGTCCTTAGATAGCCTGACAACCTTAAATGTTTATGTAAATACGTTTCTCGGAGTACATTTTTCCTCAAAATTTTCCATACAGTTACACTGAATTTGCACAGTCTTTTTTGTCCACCGCTAGTTCAACAGCCATTGTATGTTTCATCCTTCTTTTACCTTAAATTGCAATTTCGTTATCGTTGAAGCTACATACATTGTTTATTGGTTCTGTGAGTACTTCTTCTTCGTTGGTCTCTCGGTTTCTACTTATTGTTGTTTCGTTCGCGAGTCGACTTGCGCTACTGCATTTCAGCGTTTCGGAGTAAGTTTCAATGCCATAGTTTCATTTTCTATTCCTTGTTTGTTGTTCAGTGTCTACAGTCTGCAAATAAGAATGTTTTCTTATTTGTAGTGGCATGGTTCTTGTATGTTTTCGGTTCCTTATGTGCTTGGGCTGCAGTTTCGTAATCGTTGGAGATACATATGTTGTTTGTTGGCTCGATGGTTCTTGTTGGTTCGTTGGTTCGTGGGTTGTTGGTTTTGTTTCTTTGATTCGGGTTTACACTTTGGGGTCGTGGGGGTGTAATTCGGCATGTTCGTGCTTTCTCACTGTCTGGTGTTTGTTGTTTTCTTTTGTTTGATTCGTCCTTGGAGGGATGGGGTCCAGCGGCGATGGTTGGAGCTTTTATTTATTTTTATTTTTTTTGGATTATTATTGTTTTTTGGGGCGCTTTACCGTGTTCGGCCCCTGCACCCAGGAGTCGACATGCAGTTGTGTTATTTGCCTTGTCTGCCAAGGTAAATATCTGTTATTCTGTGAGTTTTTGTTGGTGCTTCAGTGCTGTCATGAAAGAAAATAGTTGCATGCAAAATTGTTCGAGGATTACATGTGAAATTGCAATATCCGTTGTTTTTTTGTTAGAATAAAGAATATGCAGGCTACATTTATAGACCATGTATGGTCAGATGTGTCGATGTGACATTACATGTTCTTTCTCCTCTACACAGACTGGTGTGCGCACGATACGATTTGTGTTGTGCTTGAGGTATGATATGTACAACAAAGATTCTGCAAGATTATATTTGGATGTTTGGAAGCATGTCTGGGTAGTTTGCCATGGAAAACAAAAAACTTGTATCCTGGGCACAACAGTCTGTGTAGAGGATAAAGAACATGTATTTCCATCAGTGGAAGCATATTTGAATAATTTGCGGCGGAAAACCAGAAATCGTTTAGCTACGGCCATGCAATTGTGTGATATTTTGTGGCTTGTAATATCTTTTGGGCAGGGAAAAAAATTTACACGTTTATAGCCATGGATGGAAAAGCGCAAAGGTTCATGTTTTTGCCTATCTTCTAGATTGTTCGTTGAGTCTATTTTACTCTATGTACATATTACTTGTTCTCTAGTGCATACCAGCTTCCATTCATGTTCATTGTATTTTGTGTGTTCCCACATTCAAACAAACAGAATAGCTGGAGAAAATGAGGGAGTCGTGACTGCATCGATTGAAGAGGATATAGAAAGGTGCACGCTTGTCTTGTTATTTCATATTGCGTTGTTTTGTATTTCATTTATGGTATGTATATGTGTTCACCTAGTTTATTATATGTACATGTTGCATGCCTTCCTACATGGTAACTTATCTTCATTACATGCCTTCCTGCATACTAACCTGCTTCATGTCCGTTGTCTTTTTGTTGCATTGGTACATTTAAACAAAGAGAATAGTTGGAGATGGTGATGGGCTCTTTGGCGGGTAAATAGACATGTTTCTCTTTCTTTTAGATGTCTCTCTTCATACTAACTTGCCTTCATGTCCATTGCATATTTGGTGTTGCTGCCTTGGAAAAAACAGGTTGCTTGGACAGGGAGATGAATTGTTCTGTGCAACAACAAAGGGTTTTGTGGTACAATCTTCTAAAAGGTATACCAAGTGTGATGGTAAATTAAATATACAAACCAGGTGGGGGCATATAATATTAGACTTGAAAACGATGGCTTGGCAGCAATGGGCCTTTCTGCCCTCCCTATTTCTACTTTTTCCATTTTCTTTTATCCCTTTTGTTTTCTAATTCATCTGCTTAGTGTGCTTTCCGAAAATGCCTTGGTGCGCCTATTGACAGACTAACGGTTTCACATCTGTGGTCATGCTTTTACCTGATTCCACAGTTACCTACTTTCTCAATTGCAGGTGTCGGGCTGGAAGGTTGAAGATTTCTCCCCTGGCTTCCGTTGGTCCGCAAAATACAGATTGGCCATGGTGCCCCGCCCTCACGCCCTGATTACTATCAAACATTTGTCCAGTTAAAAAAATCAGATGCATACAATTTTATGGTTATTTGGTCCTTGTGATGGACAATATACAATGCATATGCTTGTTTAGTCTTGATGTTCATCTGCGCATGCTTACATCACAAAAAGTTGGACTAGTGACATGGGCATGAGCAGTCAGTCATCCCAAACATCAACAGACCGACAAGGCCAAAGGTAAATATGCATACGCTATGCTCTTACTATGTTTACTAAACAAAATCAACAATTACAAGTGAGACGATGAACGTGCTGCATGTTCCGCAGACTAACAGGTGTGGTTGCAAAACTTTGGCTCCATAGTTCATCAAAGTTATGCGTGTACTTGTAGATTTAATCCAGTGAAAGAAGAATACAGAAAAAAAAATAATAATAAATAAATAAAAATAAAAATAAATGCACACTACCATTCAGTTTAGTTTTCCTGTTCAAAAATTGTTACCAGATCTAGAGTTGTAACATCCAAAGTACTATCAATAAAGGGCTTGAACAACCACCGAACTGGACAAGTGTTCGTCGGGGACATAATGGTTGTCTATCGCACCTACTTGGACAAGGCAAACAAAAGTAGATCCATTATTCGTGATGACATGACAAACAAGGAGGCCATGATGACAATGACACTGACGATTCCTCCACAACTTGTCCAGAAACATGCAGAAAAGATATTGTCGGGTAATGGGATATCCATTACAAATTTTAATATATTGCCCAAAATAGTATATGACCGTGGTGATTGCGATCGAATTATTTTGCTCAATGAAACAAGCATTGTGGAAAAAAATTATGTTGTTTGTTCAGAATATCCTTTCGTCCCGGACTCGACTATCAGCTAGCTTGCACAGAGCACTGATATTTACCCAATCAGAATGATTGGCGCAACTGTCACATTGGCAAGAAAACTTGGCTCGCAACACATTCTCCATATAAAGAATGGAGAGTCAGATAGCGATAAGGCAATGGTACCGCTTTTCATATTTAGTTTTGTCCTTTACTTTCGCATGTGCATGTATCTCGGGTAAGTTACACAAATATTTCATTGTTCCATGTTGCAACCATAATTGTTCAATACGTATTCAAATTTGTTTTCATCAATCGAACAACAATTGCATAAAGGGAAAATTCCACTTATGATGTTCAAAAATATAACAAAGAAAAGGGATGTTAGACAAAGGATCTTTCGGACAACCCAGGCAACGTTTGTAACAGAGTTGTGAGCATATATAGTAGAGGATCTGAAGAAACTAGCTAGCTCTACAACTGTTGTGCATATACATCCACAAAATCATCCTCACTTTGCTTATAGAAATAATGTTCAACAAATTTCTGCGACCTGTTTAATTTTTTATTTTATTTTTAAGGGGAGGTAGGGGGTGTAGTTGTGTATTATATTGTTCAATGTATTAATTCCTATGCCCGCGTTCCCAGGTTGAAGGTGTTTTAGTTGCAACCAATGTGTACTCGACCCCCTTTGAACCTGTATGTGCAAAATGCAACTCTCTTGCTTCTGCCTCTGCTTTGATAAGTGATGATACGATTGATTGTCTGTGATGCGGTGAACAATGTCCATATATATATGGACATTGCGTCAATGGTGTCATCTGAACCGTGGGCAACACAACCGTGCATTGTACGGTTAGGCAACCTCTATTACAAAATGTGCTTCCTAATTTGGCAGAGTTGTCGTATGAAACGTATCTACGGAAAAAGGAAAGCAATGTCTACATGTTGTGGGAGCTTCGGATACACAACAAATTCACCTTATATATATATATATATATCAAACTTTGGCAGGAAACGAAAATACCTCATGTGTCTGCCATATTTCTTGAACATCCAGATGAATGTTCATCGGGCTTGGCTAGTTCGGATTGCACGCACATAAGATTGTTCGGTCCAAAAAATGGGAAGCATGGTAGAAAACCCCATATATCCCATGGCCCCGGTTATTTTCTACTGGGAACATATACCAAATGCAAGAGAAAACGAATGCGGCGATGTCTTTTCTTTGTATATCAAATTGTTTGGTGCAAAGGTCAATGGGTCCTGCTCTATGGAACCTTTTGGGAACTTGCTTGCGACCTGTTTGAATTTTGGTTGGTTCTTGGTTGTGTGCTTTGTCTCTCAATTTGTATACCACGGAACTCCAACTCTTGTTTGGAGGACACAAAACAATATAATTGAACTTTTTAGGCAGTTGGCCCGCAGATCCGCCTGAAAAATTCTATGACGTTGTGACGCAAATGTAGTATGTGGCTTGTTTTAGCAGATTATGTTGAACGATGAACTTGGTAAAATTATTGTCCTCCAATAATTTGAAATCAACGAATATATACTGTGCGAAGTGCAATTGTGTTATCATATCAACAAGAGGCCCTTAAAATTCAAATTGGTCGTTGTTTTGGCATTTTTGCTTAATCGATGAACTCGGTAAAATTAATGTCATGGAATAATTTGAAATGAACGAATATATATTGTGCGGAGTGCAATTGTGCTATCATATGAACAAGAGGCCCTTAAAATTCAAATTGGTCCTTGTTATGCTTGCGGTGATAGAATTTTAAAGAAACTTTATTTTCTTTTCTTTCCTTCATTTTTTTAAAAATAAGCGATTTAACATCCTTTAATAATTTAATGTAATTCAATTGTACAATATCAATATTTAATATTCATAATTTAGTATTTGAAAATAATGTTTTTAGATAAAGTTAGATAGGATGACCATCTGTAAACAATTGCAATCTTGAATCCGCCAGTCGTGGGTTCCTGTCAATTTGTATGTCTCGGAACTCCGAGTGTTGTTTTGAGGACACGGGACAATGGAAGTGAAATGTTGAGCCAGCCATCCCGCAAGTCTACCTGTCAATTTGTATATCACAGAAGTCTGGGTGCTATTTGTAGGACACTGAACAATAGAGGCTCAATTTTGAGCCCGCCATGCTGAGAACCCGCAATCCAAAAAGTGCCTAAGTATGGAATGAGGGATCCGCATATGTTGTATAAAATATCATATTCATAATTTATAAAAGTACATGTTTACTATGTATTGCTCGTTTGTCGAAAAACTTTTATATCACTCGCCCAACCAAATTGTACAAACTTTCTTGTCTAATTAAATTCTGCAATATCAATATTTAATATTAATAATTTAGTATTGAAAATAATGTTTTTAGATATGTTAGATAGTTGATAGGGATTACCATCCGTAAACAATGGCAAACTTGAACCCGCCAATGCTCGAGTCCATCTGTCAATTTGTATATCGTGGAACTTCGAGTGCTATTTGGAGGACACGAAACAATGGAAGTGCAATGTTGAGCCAACCAGCCCACAGGTTCGCTTGTCAATTAGTATATCACGGAATTGTGTGTGCATTTTGTAGAGTGCGGAACAATAGAGGCCCAATTTTCAGCCTGCCAGCCCGAGAACCCGCGGGCCAAAAAGTGGCTAAGTATGGAATGGCAGATTCGTACATGCTCTCTACAAATTTCATGTCCATAGTTTATAAGACTACATACTTAGTATGTATTACTCATTTTTCGAAAAACTTCTAGGTGCGGAAGTTGGCGGATTCACAACTTCAGATTTCACTTACTTTTATATCACCAGCCTGACCGACCGCTTCTCCATTTGATATTGTAATAAACGAATATAAATTGGGCCAAGTCCAATTGTGTTATGACATGAACACAAAGACCTTCAAATTCAAATAGCTGGTAAGTCCGCTTGTGAATTTGTATATCGTGGAAATGTGGATGTTATTTGTAGGGCACGAAACAACAGAGACCCAATTTTGAACCCGCCAGCCTGAGAATTATCCATCCAAATAGTGGCTAAGTATGGAATTAAGGATCCATACATGCTCTATAAAGTCTCATGTCCATAGTTTTTAGAAGTACATCTTTACTATGTATTACTCGTTTCCTCTGAATGTTGTTTAGAAGACACAGAACAATAGAACTGTAATGTTGAAGGACCCGGTCCATAGCTTCGGCTATCAATTTGTATATAGCAGGACTCTTGGTGCTATTTGTAGGATACGGAGCAATAGAGGCCCAACTTTAAGCTTTCCAGACCGAGAACCCGCAATCGAAAAACTGGCCAAGTATGAAATGCGTGATCCATACAAGCTCTATAAAAACCTCATGTCCATACCTTGTAAGAGTTCATACTTAGTATGTATTACTCGTTTTTCGGAAAACTTCTACCTGCGGAAGTTGGCGGATTCACGACTTCAGGTTTCAATTACATTTAGATGACCAGCCTGACCGACTGCTTCTCTGTTTGATATTGTAAGAAACAAATATAAATTGGCCCAAGTCTAATTGTGCTATTACAACAACACGAGGCCCTTAAAATTGAAATAGTCCGCAAATCCGATTGTCCATTTGCATATCGCAGAACTCTGGGTGCTATTTGTAGGGAACGGAACAACAAAGGCCCAATTTTGATCCCGCCAGCCCGAGAACCTGCGATCCAGCCCGAAAACCCACGATCCAAAAAGTGACCAAGTATGGAATGAGGGCTGCGTACATGCTCTATAAAATCTCATGCCCATACTTTATGAAAGTACATACTTGGTATGTATAACTCTTTTCTTGCAAAATTTTGAATTAAATTGTACAATATCAATATTTAATATTAATACTTTAGTTTTGAAAATAATGTTTTTTGGTAGTGTTACATAGTTCATAGGGATCAACATCCATAAACAATTGCAAGGTTGGGCCCGCCAGCCCTGGAGTCCATCTGTGAATTTGTATATGGCGGAAGTCTGAGTGTTGTTTGAACGACATGGAACAATAGAAATCCAATGTTGAGCGAGCCAACCCGCAAGTCCACCTGTCAATTTGTATATTGTGGAACTCTTGGGTACTATTTGTAGCTAACGAAACAATAGAGGCCCAGTTTTGAGCCCGCCAGCCCGAGTACCCACGATCCAAAGATTGGCTTAAGTATGGAATGCGGTAACAATACATGCTCTATAAAATCTCATATATGTTCTTTCTAAAAATAGATTTTATGTATTGCTCCTTTTTTTTGGAAAATTTCTTGGTAAGGAAGTTGGCGGATTCATGTATTCAGATCTCACTTACTTTTATATCACCAGCCCGACCGACCGACCGCTTCCTTGTTTCATATTGTACAAACCTCTTTGTCTAATTAAATTGTACAATATCAATATTTAATATTAATAATTTAGTATTCAAAAGAATGTCTTTAGATAATGTCCAATAGTTAATAGGGATTAGCATACGTAGACAATCGCATGCTCGAGGTCGCCAGCCCTGGAGTCTGTTTGTCAATTTGTATATCGCGGAACTCTGAGCACTGTTTGTTTGAAACAAAACAAAAGGAGTGCAATTTAGAGCGACCCACCTCGCAGGTCCGCTGGCCAATTTGTATATAGCGGAATTCTGAATGTTATTTGTAGGCCACGAAACAATGGATTCCCAATTTAGAGCCCGCCAGTTCGAGAACCCGCGATCCAAAAAGTGACTAAGTATGGAATGTCGAATCCGTACATGCTCTATAACATCTCATGTTCATACTTTATAGTACATATTTAGTGTGTATTACTTGGTTTTCCGAAAATTTCTAGTTTATCTTTTCTCTCTGCTTTTCCTTTTTGAAACGTGAGTTCCTGCATAGGAGGGTTTAACGTTGCCTTTCCATTATTTCGCCCCCTGCAACTAGCACCTGGACTTCCACTATTTACAAATTTGCAAACAAACCCGCCTTCATCTCGTATGCTGTCGCTTTTTGTTTACTTGGTCCTTTTTCGAAATGTCTCATGCTTTTATATACAGACCCCCAAGTTCAACAATATACAAATTGTCCTCTTGCCATTGCGCTTCCGTTGTTCCCCTACGCACAAACAACAACCGAAATTCTGTAACATACAAATTGACGGCCGATATCTATCACTGAGATGGAATATGACCATCGTCCCTTCACATCTCCTGGGTATATCTTTTGCCCTTCTTCTTTTGTAACCCGCCCGATCGCTTTCCATACTTAGGTATTTCTTGGAATCGGTTTCGCAGGTTGGTCGGTGCCTCGCCGCAATTCGCCATCACCGCTGCCTTCGTACTTGTTTCCAGATATGCAATAATTAAGCTTTAATGCTAGTAGTTCATCCTAGCATTAACCGTTAAGATTGTCATTAATGTCTGGAAGTTCGGAAAAGATTTGTCATTACTATGAATTAAACTAAGATTTGCGCACAAGTATGTTATCCTTTCCAAGTATTCATTTCAAACACGATGCAATCTGTTTTTTGTGCGTTGGCGGCTTGGTGCTTTTAAGAAATTTCTTATTCTTAATCTCTCTTCTCCGTCATCGCCACCTTCACACTTTTTTCTAATTATGCAATTGGTGAGTTGTGATGGTGACATCTCATTGCGCATGAACCTTGGAGATTGTCATTGATCAGTGAAAGGCTCAAGGAGATATTCCATTGATACGCATTAAACCATAATTTGCGGAGGGTTATATTATCCCTCCCCGATTTTCATTTCAAACACTGTCTCGAGCAAACATAAATTCTTGTTAAGTTGTGGTGGAAGTTCTTTCCAGATACAGTAAACACATTGGGGAATAATGGCCAGAGGTTCCACTATTCCAGGGCATATTCTTACTACTCATCTCCCTCCGCCCAAGAGCAAAAAAGGAGATGGTCCCTTGGTACATCGAGAGATATATTTCAAGCCAAAGAATTCCAAGGCAACCTTGCCTACTCAGAGAACTTGCCCAGTTGCATTCATGGCTGGCGCAGAGGTTGATGTCATGAATTTCGAGATGAAAGAAGATGATTTGATGGGCGATGATACGACAATGGATGATGGCAATGCATAGACTCTTCCCACTCCTGCGCCCAAATTGAAGTCAACCATAACGGACACAACTTCTCGTCTTTGTTATGGCGGTCCCGACAACACCAAAAGGAGTTTCAGAAAAGAAACCGACAATAAACACAATAGCCGCTTTGTAGCATGAAAATAGGAATTCCAAAGTTCCAAATTAGTCTGTTATGGGGGAAGAGTTTCATTGTAAAGTAATGATCTGTTGATTCTCCCAGAGATATATTTCAAGCCAAAAAATTATTCACTTACGAGACTAGTGTCATGTTCTCTGGATATACAATTAACATCTTCAGGAATCAGGTCCAAAACTCTCACTGTTGCAAGGAATTTTTCTACTAGCCATCTCTCCTTCCACCCAGACTGGACTAATTTGGGCCTCTGAAATTGCACGTGCAACCTGTCCTCCTGAATTTTTTTCGACTATGCAGAGGCAGTTTCAGCTAAGGGCTATTCCATTTTCCCTGGAACGTTTTTCTTCTTCTTTCTCGCGAGAAGCTTCTGAAAACTATCAATTTCAACACATGATGATTCATTAAGGAGAAAACTGTGAGGATCTTGCTTACTGCGGATCCCGTGCCTGTCTTTGTCGCAGATATGTTCAATGTTTTGGTCCGAAGAACTGGGTCCAATTTCTAAGGATAGATGTACAATACTCAGTGTTTTTCTTATTTTCTTAAATGGATTTGCTATTAAAAAATAATTGCCTTGGACTCTTCGTTGCTGCTTCTTTTCTGGATTTAACGCATGTTCTCATTGGCATGGTTCAGTGCTCTCGTACTTCTTGGATATTGTGTTTACTTAGGTTATTTTTCTAAGATGGAACATCTAACAATTATATGACAATGTACTGTGAAAATCCACCAGCCTTTTATGCAAATAAAAAATGGATTACACAGTTTCAAACCAACGTTCAATTCTATTCGTAATGCAGATAGAACATAGCAATACCAATGTACAATCTTGCAGCAAAATCGTTATTCTTGTTTCTAGACATGCAATTATCAAGTTTTAATGCTAACAACCCATAATGCAAGAAGTTTAATACTTGAGTTAATATGTTGCAGTCATGGAAGAATGTATCAAGAACACAGTTACACTCACACATCACAATAAAATCTAATCTTCAACAAAGCATTTGTTGGCAATTAGTAGAAAATGAAGTTTAGTAGTTAAGTTAATATGTTACAGTCATGAAAGAATGTATCAAGAACATACTTACACGCACGGGTTGCAATAAAATATAATCTTCAACAATGCATTTGCTGACAATTAGTAGAAAATGATGGTTTTGCAACAATGGGGCTTCTTTGAAACCAATTCACGCTTACGAAAAATGCCTCCCGCCTTTCTATTTTGCCACTCTTTTATTCCCTGTAGATTCTCTTCCTGGTTACTTAATCGGTTTTTTTTTTTCCAAAAATGCCTTACTACGCGGCTTGGCGGATTCACGCGTTTCCAACGACCGCTACCCCTTTCTTTAAATTGACCCTCTATTGTTATGTGTCCTGCAACTAGCACCTAGAGTTCTGCGATATACAAATTGACAGGCGGACTTGCGCGCTGACTGGGTCAACATTGCACTTCTACTTTTCCATTACCTCCAAACAACATTTAGAGCTCTGCGATATACAAATTGACAGACGACCTCCAGGGCTGGTGGGCTCAATATTGCCTTTGTTTACAGATGGAAAAGTGCTAAAACGAGCCATACCACATTTGCCCCACATAAGCTATAATAAAGGGAAAAGCATTTCCTCTATAGTTCTGTGTCCTACATACAACACCCACAGTTCCGCACTATACAAATTGACAAGCGAACTTGCGGGCTGACTGGCTAATAAAATGCCTCGCAGTTCCATGATATACAAATTGACAGACGAAGCATACAAGCAAGAACCAAGTAAACTCGTAGATCGTATTCTTGGTCGTTGTTTTTTGTTCTCGCCAACTTCGTAATTTTGTTCCGTTTCTCTTTTCCCTGAACTTTATGTTTTTCGTCACTTATTCATTTTTTCGAAAATGTATGGTTGCATGCGTGGGCGGTGTTGCGGGTTCACACTTGCACTCGTACTCTTTTATCCCGACACCAACCGATCGCTTCCCCATTCCATACCCATAAACCTCTTTGACCGCGAATTCTCGGTAGGCGGGCTCTAGATTGGATTTTTGTTGCTACATGGCCTGCGAACAGTACCGTCACTTTTGCGATATACAAATTTGCAACCAGACTTATCTCATACCCTCTTCCGTATTACGGTCCACCTATCATGCCCTCTTCGTGTCCTCGCATCTTTTGTGGAACTATTGTCACCCCATTTTGAAACCTGTCTGTCCGCTTTCCATACTTCGCCATTTCTTTGAATTTCTTTGGCGGATCGTCGGTTTGGCGGGTTGAAGAAATATTCGGTTCCTAGTCGTTGTTTCCTGTGCTCGCGCCCCTTTTCAATTACAATTGCCAATTATATATAAGATCTTATTTGTACGCATGCAATTAGCAATATCCTTATTCCATACTTAGCCACTTTGCCGGAATTCTGCAAATATACAAACCAGCCGCTGAACTGCCCCATCATCATGTCTTCCATTTTACACATTTTGCACTCAAAAATTTCGATACATAAAATTTGACCGTGGAACACTCGCCTGTCTTGAGTATCCCCGTAACGCTTTTTTGAATCTCGTCTGACCACTTTCCAGAGCTTGCCATTCTTTCCTTGTTGTTCGTCGTCTCCGTCACCTTCGCACTTGTCTATAATAAAAGAACAAAGAAAAATTTATATATATATATATATATATATATATATATATATATATATACATATATTGTTTCTAAATATGGAATTATTGGCATTTAATTCTAACAGGCCATCATGAAGGAATCGTATAGATTGTCATTGATGGGCGAAAGGCTCGAGGAGATCTCATATTGATGCGCATTAAACCAAGATTTGTAGGGGGGTTATTTTATCCCTTCCGAGTGTTGATTTAAAAATCATGGAATGTCGTTCGCACGTCATGGCCTTCGCACGTTCACGAAACCTCCAATCCTTAATTTCTCTTCATCGTACCCGCCACCTTCACATTTCTAAATATCCAATAAATAAGCTTTACTGCTAATAGTACATCATTAATCAGTGAAAGGCTCGAGGAGCTTTCCCATTCATAAGCATTTAACCAAGATTTAGCGAAGATTTACATTATCGGCTCTAATTGTTCATTTAAACCATCATCTGGAGAAAACCAACGTTCTCATAAACCTATGGCATCAACTCGACAACAGTTCTGTGGAGATATAGTGAACATCCTCGGATGCAAGGACCAGAACTTTCAGTGGTCCAGGGCATATTCTTATTACTCAACCTATGCCGCAGAGAACCAAGTAATTTGGACCTTCGAGATTGCTCATGTAGGCTGTGTCCCTGAGGTTTTTGACTGTAAGGACCTGGTCTCTTGGTGAGTCGATAAATTTATTTCAAAAAAAAGAATTATTCCACTGCGGGACCGCTCTTCTGTTTCTTTGTCACCTCAGGTCTTCCGCTAGATGCTAAAATTGTCGGAGCCAACATTGATGTTCATAGGAGAAGATTGCAAACAATTCCTAGCAAAGAATAATAATGAGTTGGACCTCTTGCCCCATTTTTTGGAAAACCCGCTTCTAGTTCCTGAAGATATTACAAGCTTCTAGGTTAGTTCATTTAGAAATCCATTTCGCGAAATTACCTAGTTGTTTACAAGAATAACAGGACAATAGTCCACAACAACCGTTTCCAAGATGGCCCTTTATATTTTGTATTTCACAGTCAACGAACAAGCCATTTTTTATTGGGGCAAGGTAATTTCCCATGAAATATGTTCCCAATTGTCAAGCTTCAAAAGGGAAAATAAATTGTATATGTCGTCCTATTTATTTTTTGCAATAGCGCATTCCTGTCAGTTTCCACAACTGTCTCTGTCCAAGAATGTCAACTGCAAATTTCACCCAATAACGTTCTGGTACCAGGCCTTGTGGAAGCACAAGGCTTCCCATTGTTTTTATGAGGTTTTTAATGGCTTCGTGTCTGTTTTCAAATTTTTGTTGTTAGGAGAAGATGCTCGACGCATATCTGAACAAGCAACCAGTTTTTTGGACAAGAAGGGGACACTCGAACATTTGGATAATTACACTGTCATAAGAATTTTTGGCTCCAGGGAACAACCTCATGTCCTTCCATGTCACATTACAAACAGAATGTTTGTTGCAGAAGTAGAACGACAATACAGCTACTGGTTCCATCTGTTGCAAACGAAGAAAAAAAATAGTTCATTCCTCTGCCTTGGAAAGTAGGGGAGTTCGTGTTGAAAAACGTCAACAAAATTGACGAATTTGCAGCATATTCTAGCATCTCCAACTTGAGATATGCTGAAATCATAAGAGGGTTCGACCCCTATAATATTTTTTGACAACATTTACAAACACTTGGCCTTAGCGATTGTTTTTTAAATAAACACATGCCCAAAAACAGAGACAGTGGTGGCAACGGTCCTACCTCTGATTGTTAATATTATGGTAGCTGCGGGAGGTATTTACCTCCACATGTGAACATGATGAGAATAGAAGACTCTGGGAAGCAAGAGAAACCCGAATGAGTTGGCTAATAACCTTAGAAGCCTCGTCGACTCAAGAAGATATTTTATATTAGGTTATTAGCCTCCAAGAGAAGAAGTCGACCAGAAATAATAATAATATACTGAACAGACACTTATCCAGAAGGAGAAGTCGGCCCCAGCAAATCTGGCAGAACCACTATAAATACAAGGCATCGGTTCTCATTTGACAGCGTCTTAGAATTGTAGTTCCAAGTTTGGTGCGCACTGCAGTTACAGCCTTGTGCGCAGGTTTGGAGGAGAGTTGTTGGTGCAGCTGCAACATCAGCAAGTTTTCAGTATTGGCTTGAATATCTCTTGGCTAGGGTTTGGACTATCTGATCATCTTTTTGTGATGCGCTATCCTTGGGGAAAGATGCACTATCCTCTATTTGGCTATCTAGCCTAGGGTTTGCTTCCGGAGGAATTCTCAGTCAAGGTTAAGGTGCTCGGAGGGAGGCTTCGGCCTATGGTTGGGTGACAAAGGTATCGTCAATGGTAAAATGAGCACACCATCTTCTATATTCTAATAGGTTATGGGCCCACACCCCTTCAGTCATCCTAAAACGCTGGAAGGAAACATAGCCGCTAGATATTGAGCTCGTTGAGGAACTGTCGCTAGGGTTACTAGCAGGAGCAGTTTCCAAAAACACTTCAGCTAGGGTTACTAGCAAAAGCAGTTGCAGAAACCCTATACCTCTTGTTGAGGCACCTTAAGTGACGAGATTGACCTAATATCCGGATAGATCAGTGCGCCCTAGCCCAACGCATCTCCTGGTACTCTCAGAAGGCCAAGACGTGAAGTTTGGATTTCTGGTCAAATCTAGGGTTTGACCAAGCCAAGCAGCCATGACAAACTCTATGAAGTCTAAGAACAAGTTAGATGGAGCCTCTAACTTCAGAGCATGGAAGACAAGGATTGACCTCATCCTTGCTAAGAATAAAGTACTAGATATTGTGAAAGGAAAGATCGTGAAGCCAGAGTTTGAAGAAGGAGAAGAGAAGGAACCGCAGAGCGTTGCAGCTATGGAGAAGTTCAAAGATGTTGACATCAATGCCATGAGTATCATAGTGGATTCCATAAAAGACCACTTGATACCCTACATCTCCCATATTGACTCATCAAAGAAGATGTACGATGCCCTAAACAAATCTCTTCTCAGTCAGAAACATTGGACAAGTTATGAGTCTAAAGAATGAGCTCTGTGACATGAAGATGAATGATGACGACAACATAACATCATACTTTGTAAGGATGTCCCAGCTAAGATATCAACTACAAGCTATTGAAGAGATCACTTCAGAAAAGGAATTGGTGAACATGGTACTCAATGGTCTTCCCAAGACATGGGATGCATTTGCCGCAAGCATGAACACAAGGAAGGAGTACCCGACATTTGAAGAACTTTGGACTTGTTGTGCTCAAG
>ML776736.1:633167-669828 GCA_009831015.1 Picea engelmannii
GAGAAGATGTAGAAGAAATGTGTAAATAAAAATCAATGAAATAATGCTAAAACAAAGTTGTTAATGTGTAAGTATTTAAATAAATGGTTAATTGCTTAGCATCCTATGGATGGGTGCTACATTTGGTATCAGAGCTTAGGCTCGAAATCTAGGACCAAAGGGTTGTCATTGCATCTAATACTATAAATAAATATCTTTACATGTACTACAATAAACAAATAGTAATTAATTGCAAAGTAAGAAGGATCTTACAACCCTAACTTAAACCCAACCTTAGTAAAAGGGAAATGCCTCCTTTTCATTATTACTGCTGAACATGAATTTCTTCCCATTGAAATCCAAATCCGTCCACAGGCACAATATTAGAGGAATTTTTTTTTGTAACAGACTTTAATTTTTTTGTATATTTCAAAATTTTCAGTAGTATGTAACAAACTTTTATTTTATGACATATTTCAAATAAAAATGTTTTCTTATCTCCTTTTAAATTTATGTTTTCATACATTCTTATCTTTCAACAGTCTGTATGACAAATGCATTTAATTTTTTATATGTAATAGACTTTTAATTTTTTATATATTTCAAAATAAATGGTGCTCTACATTGCAAGCGTCATTTACTTATACCCTTGTTCACAAATGCATTTAAATTTTTATATTTCTTATCTCCTTCTAATTTTATGTCTTCGTATATTTTTATCTTTCACCAGTCCATATGGAAAATGCATTTAAATCTCCAAATTTATTCTTCCACTGTCAACAAATTTGTACTTTCTTATATACTTTCAAAAAATAAATGTGTGTTATATACCTTCAAAAAAAAAAATGGTGCTCTACATGCCAAGCGTCATTTACTTTTGCCCCATGTTTCGTGATATACATGTTGCACACAACATTTTTGTGATATAAATTTTGCACCGAACACTTCAGTCATTTAGAATTCGACCCCATTTTCCACAATTTGCTTTCTAACCTTGTTGGCAGGGACTACGCTGCCACGCAGCCTTGTTTGTGCATGCAATGATAACAATTTTGACTAAAAGTGTAAAACATTCTTGTAGGCAAAATTGTTGAAGTTGTGTCAATGTTTGACTAATATCATTTTGATATTGTTGGAAAGATGTTTTTATTAATTTTGGGAACACTTGTTGCAACTACGGGTTACGTAGGAAGCAAGTGATCTTCATGTTCATGGTTTCTAGCATGCATTCGAAGCCATGGTCATAGAAGTATGGCTTGTTTTCTTGATAATGAGCACATCTAGCTAATATATTAATATAAGAAAAGACATTGGTAGGAATGGTTTGAAATAAATGCAAAAAGGTCCAAAAGGTGGCAAAAGTAGATTTTTGTAGTTAGGACACCTTCGACCTATATGTAAATTGAACATTGTTTTTTTTAAAACAAATTTGGGGAACTTTTATATTAATAATAAAAAACGTTGTAGCGGAGATAAACAACATGGGTACGTTTTTCTCAGAAGCTCTAGAGAGAGCATAACAACTCATTTTCCAAAATTTTCAATTTGCAAAAGATTGTTAAAAAAGATTCCCAACATTTAGTACTAGTATAGATCCTATAAAAACAACCTAATATCAACAAAACTTTAAAGTACATTATTAAATAAAAGATGTTGCAGGTGATCGCCTCTTCCATGCCTTGCATAGAGTGCTTTAGTTCCAAATCACCTATTTCCATAGCTTCAAAGAGTTGTTGGATTGTGTCTTCCTCTATGTTTTCCTTATTCTATATGGTATCCATATTCAAATGCTTGGAGTCACTTGAAATTCCATTTTGGCATAGTTGAGTGGTTCTAAGATGGGCACATTCATCTTCCAATTGTGTTACCCTCTGACTTAGTTGAGTCAAAATCACCACAATAGATGCATTATGTGTGATTAGTTGGTATTTTTTTTCTTGGATTTTCACTATGATAATGCCAAGGGTGTCCCAATTGTCCTTAATTAATTCCTCATGCACATGTAGAACACTCTGAATTTCTTGAACAACCATGATTGTCACTAAAAATGCATGGAGACATGAAAAAGAGACAACTGAGCATATAAAGGCACAAGGCCAAAATACTCCAAAATTTGCCTCTATGAATTCAAGGAACCCAAGCCAGAGTGTTCTCCCAAGGACAGAGGACAAATAAAATCCAACATGATACCATTAAACTAAAAGAGAGAGATACCAAATTTCTAAAGGTTATTGAGACTAAAAATTACCTAAAGAATAACAAACAAAGTTGGGCAAAAGTTGAATTTTAAACCTGGAAATAAAGATATGGACCAAATTTCTAAGGTATGGCTCAATAAAATATTGAAACATTGAGCCTTAACACCCCATTTTTTTCTTTTATAGCTTCGTTGTCCATTTGATTGGCTTTCAAATTTTGTGCTCTTAGAACCTGGAGGAATTTAATGTTGTGAAAACGATCCACCTCTTGGTTTATTCTTGGAATAATTGAAGCAAGTTAATGGCTGTTCACCCTAGTGGTTTAATACATAACTTGAATAACAATTGAAGAATATCCTATCAAAACAATGGAGTAGATTTGTGGAGCTCTAGCCAATTCAGACCTTGGAGAAGCGTGTAGGCATCTACCAAGTTGTCTGTGCAAATTCCAAGACTCCATGCATAATGTAGTTTTGTTTGTACCTGAAGATCTTAAAGGATCCCCTGGAACTTGCCACCCCTATGTAAATTGAACATTGTTAAGAAAAATATGGGTTGAACTTTGTTAGAAAAAATTTCAGATTGTTGCAACTATAGTAATTCAAAGAACAAAATCTTTGATTAAATGTTATTACCTAAAATGCGCTACCAAGAAGAGTATGTAGTTTTTGTTTGTTGGCATATTAGTCATTTATCACATGGATAAATGTTGCCACTAAAAATTGTATTGGCTTAATCTTTAAGAGTAGTGAATCTTATTCTCTCGTGATTTCTAGCAATAGATAACAAAGTTTTGTTGTTATTTCCAAGCTAGTTATTTCTAAAGTATCAAATTGTGGACTGTACACTTTGTTGAGAAATGAATAAGCTTCTAGATGTGGTATGTGTATATGGGCATGTAGCTGGAAAGAAAAATTGCAAGAAACCAATTTATCATTCTATAATTTAAACTCAAATTTGTAAGCTGGAGATAATTGAAGCTCACTTGGCAATTTAAAAAAGTTAATGAAAGAAAAGAATCTTATCATAATTTGTCAAACATGGAAAGAATAACTCAAGCTTAAGCTAACAAAAAAATTATTGTCTTCAACAAGGATTGGAAAACAAAAAAGGTTTATTTTTTATTTTTTACCTTTTTTGCACATAAAATTGGAAAAGGGCAAGGAGGTTGGCATGGCAAATGTGAAAATTATTTTTGTAGAGGCATGGAAGCAATGCATTTTTGTTTTTCACATGTGTCCTAGTTCTATATTACATAAGACAAAAGATTCCATTGATTTCTATACAAATTGATAAAAATGTTGGCTAAGAGTTTAAAAGGTTGGTGTATGCAAAATTCTTGAAGTCGCGTTAATGTTTTCCTAATATCGTTTTGGCATTGTTGTGAAGACTTGTCTGTCATTTTTTAGAACTCTTGTTGTAGCAATGGATTGCATAGGGTGCAAGTGATATTTGTTTTGGTAATTTCTAGAGTATGTTGCAAACTTTGTTCATGGAAGTATGTTTTGTTTGATTTGCAATTAGTATGATGGGTGAATATATATGATAAAACAAAAGGTGTTGATAATAATAGTTTTTCATCAAGTGCAACAACAAAATTGATATGCATAGTTTTTGTTGGAATATATTTGAGCAACATAGTTGGTATAACAGTTTTTGGATGAGTTGACATACAAACATATTAGACTCATTGACTAGTGGTAATTTTCAACGAAGGAGAAATTCTAAGTTCTAGAGAACTGTGTTCATTGGTATATGGACTAAATGCTTTAAAAGGAGTTGAAATATATATTTCATGATGATCATTCCAATATGCATTAAAGATACAAGTGCTAATACATTTTTTTGAGAAAGTTATCCAAAAATGATCATGCATAGAGACAGTGTTACGTGTTGCTTATAATATATGAAAATCCAATATATGACTTTGTATGAATGAGAGAAATCTTTTTTGAGCTATTCCATTTAGCAATATTTCAAAGTTAGAATCTCTAGTGATTATAACTTGTTGATGTTGTTTAATATCTTTTGTTATAATCTAGACAAAATGGAAGACATCTTGAACTGATGCATGAGGCATAATATAGATATTTTCTAACTTGACAGTGGTATTATTGATTTGAAAGAAAATGATAATTATTTCAAAGTGCTCTATTGCATAAATATCTTGTTTTTGAATAGCTATTGTCTTTTGCCAACATGTAGAAATGCCATGAAGATGGAATGTTGATACACATTTGTATTTGTTTGTAGGTATACTTTGTTTTGAAACCAAGTTTGTTTGTGTTTCTTGTAAACACAAGATATCAGCTTACATCCGCTCATAGTCATTGATAATATTATGAATATGCATTGGCACACTCCTTGTGTTCAAGGAGCATATGAAAAAATTGTTTTATATGGCCATTGATTGCAAACTATATTTAAGTTGCAAATGTACATTTGTCTCAAGTCTTTGTATCTTAGTAATAACTTTTTTTGATATAATGAACTTTTTCTATTCTAATTTGTTAATCAAATAAAGTGATTGAATGTCTCTAATGCGAGAGAGCACAATGTACACAATCCCATGGTGTTTTATTCCTAATGGCTCAAATGCTAGACCATCCATTGTAAGGCACTGCAATCTATGTATCATTGGTGCATATGCCAATTTCACTATAATTTGATATCGTTGCAAAGCGATTTTAGATGTTGCTACAACCACTCTGCATATTCTTGTTATAGGTGTCTAGTTTGTAGGAATCATGGGTATGAAAAAATGACATAATGAATCTCGTTAAGCTCTCTCAACTGATGGTGTTTGTAATTCAATCCATGTAATGTCAATATTATCTTTTGTGTATTTCCAAAAAATACCTTATGCGCCTTATTAGGTTGTCCTTAGTAGAATAGCTTCTTTCAAATAGATCGATAAGCATATTTCATTTTAAAGAAACTATAGAGGACAAACGCATTTACTTATTGCTATATTTACTTTCTTCCATAATGTCTACTTTCATATCAAATGCTTTTAATGTGAATGTCTCTAAGTCAATTAGAGCCAACATTTTTGCAGTGTGTTGTTCGACGTGCATTTGTTTGTGAACTTGTTCTAATCCCATTTTTGCAGTGTGTTGTTCGACGTGCATTTGTTTGTGAACTTGGGAGATATGAACATTTATTTTATTATCTCATAACCTTTTTTCAATTCAAAATAATTGCACTGTCTATCCAAAATGTATAGGGAATCTTGTCTTTGATGGACACTTGGTTTTTCAAATTCCAAGATTCAAGTACAGGTCGTGCTTGTCATTGGTCGCTACAAAAAATGACATGAAGATTACCAAAAGGTGTTGTTAGAGTGTGCATAATTTTGTTCAGTATTGCATCAATGTTGTATAGCCTTCAAACTCTAAATAAAGACATGTCATCTAAAGTAATAAATGAAGTTGTGGATATTATTTAGTTAGTGAAATAGTCTAATGTGTTAGAGTTCAATGTGAGCATATTTGACAAGCCCATAGGTAAGTGTAATGTTGAGTGGACTATGACGCCATTTGCATTAGTAAATGCAATTACGATCCTTTTTTTAGAGGATCATTATGAAGTTTATTATTATAAAAGTGTATCATGCCATGGTAGATTGCTTTAGTTGTAAACACATTTCCTATACCTACACCTCCAATTAAAAAAATGAAATGGTTTGTCTAGTTTTTTTTCTCTTCATCATGATTTCTTTTATTATTGATCGTTGGTGTTTCTTAAATTTTTTCCTATTTCATAATAATATTTTTTGCTTAAAACAAATGGTTGTTCAATGTTGTTAACGACACTATAAGACTAGGGATGCATTTGTCTAGAGTTCAATTTGGGTATTAGATCATTTTGTATATCGTACCTTTTGTGTTAGAAGCTACATCTACTAGTTAGAAGGGGAGTCAAATGCAAAAAATTGCTCAAATCTAGTTGTAATTGTTTCATAAGTTGTGTGTATGTTATCATGTTTTGTTTTTGCTTTAGATATAAACTTCTATTCAATAAGATCATTTTTGTGAAATGTATTCTTCAAACCATGTTTCAGATTCTCTTTTCAAAACATTGTTAGATTGTTTACATGGAAAATACAACAACATTGTTTCTCTAAAAAAATTCTCTAAGTATTTTTGTTGATTTTATTGAATGCAACATATGAGACATGTGTTGGGTATGTGTTGTATTCTTTGCATGGGTATGTGTTATATCTTTTGAGTATATTTTTGGGCGGTTTTTCGACACATGGTTTTCGTCGATGGTTTTCTATTTTTGGTTAAGGAATTAGGGTTGTTGACTAATATGGGTTATTGGATTAGAATTTTGGATGCTACGGATCCTATATGTATATTGTATTGTAAACAATGTATGAGATGATGAATATAGAATATGATGGTTTTCTCGGTTTGGGTTTCCAGGGGAAAAATCTCTGTGTAATGTGTGTATTTTCCATTGTATATTTTATGTTCTTTTATTGAAAATCTATTTGTAGTAAATAATTGTACAAGGTTAAAATCTACATTTGGTATCAGAGCAATTATTGGCTTCAGGGGGATGCCTTCGTGATCAGGGGTTTGGCTCAGGGCTATGATAAGACTTGTTACAGTGGGAGATCTGTCGTATTGATTCTTCAGGTGAAAAGAAATGGCAAGCAACTCGAAAATAGAGATCGAGAAATTTAATGGGAAAAGTTTTAAGTTGTGGAAGCTCAAGATGGAAGATCTATTGGTAGATAAAGATCAGTGGATCGTTGTGGATCCATGTACTGCACCTACAGGAACGTCAGCATATGATTGGAAAAATTTGGATCGGAAGGCAAAGAGCACAATCTGATTGTGCCTCTCAAATTCAGTATTATTGAATGTGTCAGGGGAAGCTACATCCAAGTCATTATGGGATAAGTTGGGGGGTTTGTATCAATCTAAGTCCATGGTAAATAAATTGTTCATGCGGAATAATTTGTATAACCTAAGGATGAGAGATGGAGACTCGGGTGACAGAGCATATGAACGCCTTCAATATTGTGGTGAGTCAACTATTATTTGTTGATAATAAAATTTCAAATGAAGATAAGTGTATTAGTTTATCGTGCTCTTTACCAGACTCGTGGGATAGTTTGGTTGTAGTCATAGCTAGTAATACAACTACCTTGAGTTTCGATGATGTGGTATCATCCTTGTTGTCGGAGGAGATGAGACGGAAGAACATGGAAGGACAGAGCACAGATGCATTATTTGCAAGAGGACGCTCGCAATAAAAAAATAGATCTAAGTCCTCAAGTGGGAGATATAAGTATAAGGGTAGATATAAATCTCCTGGAAATTTTGTAATGGTATGTTATAGATGTGGAAAATAAGGGAACTACAAGAAGCAATGTAGATCCAGAAGCGTTGAGAGAGTTAAGGGATCTAAAGATGCTTCTTCTACATAAAAAAAAATACCTCCAAGGAAGAAGGAGGAGATGTGTACTTAGATTCTTCAACCACACATGCAGATCATGAGGCATGGTTGGTTGACTCAAGTGCATATTTTCATTTGACTCCCCACAGAGAGTGGTTCTGTGAATATGAAATGTATGATGGAGGTAATGTTTTCCTAGGTGATGACTCAACAACCAAAATCATAGGACAAGGAAAAGCCAAGTCAAGGCTCATAGATGGAAGGATTAGAACACTTCCTTGTGTTCTGCACATCCTAGGATTGGCCAGAAATTTGATTTTTGTAAGCAAAATGGACGATGCAGAGGTAAAAACATTATTTGAAAAGGAAACATGCACGACGATTCGAGGAGAAATGGTGTTGTTGAAGGGAGTTCGGATTGGAACTCTGTATAAGATGCAATGAAGCACTATTAGTGATGGGTGCAATAGTTCCATTGTTCCTGATATTGGAGCTGAAGAAGAAAAAAACTCCTACAGTCTCTGAAGAAAAGGTTATGTTGTGGCATCAAAGACTGGGGCATATTGGAGAGAAGGGTTTCGACTACTACACAGTAAAGGTATGTTTAACTACTCTATGGATTTTGATTTATGTGAACATTGTGTATATGGGAAGCAAAATAGGGTAAGAATCCCCTCTAGTGCAACAAGGGAAGAAGGAATTTTACAGCTAATGCACAGTGATGTGTTTGGACCTGTGTCGGTTCCATCATTGGGAAAATATTTTTACTATGTCTCATTTATAGATGACTTCTCGAGGAATACTTTGAAATATTTTGTCAGGA
Source organism: Picea engelmannii (assembly GCA_009831015.1). Taxonomy (NCBI): domain Eukaryota; kingdom Viridiplantae; phylum Streptophyta; class Pinopsida; order Pinales; family Pinaceae; genus Picea; species Picea engelmannii. Next base: position 641,580 of record ML776736.1, read on the forward strand.
AAAGTTTTTAAGTCTTTGATAGGTTTAAAGAGTTTAAGGCTCTTGTTGAGAATCAAACAAAGAAAATAATTATGGTGTTGAGGATGGATAATGGTGGAGAGTTCTGCGGGAATGAATTTGAAGAGTTTTGTAATATGTGCGGTATAGAAAATCAGAAGACTACTCCATATACACCTCAGCAAAATGGAGTTGCAGAAAGGATGAACAAGATGTTGATGGAAAAAGCAAGGTGCATGCTCAGTGGTGTCGGGTTAGGAAAATAATTATGGGCAGAGGTAGTGGGTACTGCATGTTACCTTGCCAATTGATCACCTTCATCAGCATTGGATGAAAAGACTCCACATGAGGTATGGACTGGTAAGAAACCCTATCTCAGACATCTCAAGGTATTTTGTTGTGAGGCCTATGTTCATGTTCCAAAGGAAAACAAAAGTAAGCTAGACAAGAAAGTTGAAAAGTGTAGCTTTATTGGGTATAAAGATGGTCTCAAAGGTTATAAGCTTTGGAACCCAGAAACTAAGAAGGTTGTGTATAGTCGAGATGTGGTATTCAGGGAAATGAAAGATGTTGTCAAACAGGAAGTCCTACCAACTAAAGAAGAACAAGAGAAGCAAAAGTTTGAGTTAAAGGATGATGAGTCAGACTCTCCAGAAGAACAGGAATCAGAAGAAGAAGATCCTCATACTCTAGCATTGAGGAGATCGGTTCGGGAAAAAAGGCTACCGGAAAGGTATACTCTACCTGATTTTCTTTCAAATTTTTCTTTGTCTATTACTGATGATGATCCTAGAACTGTTAGGGAGGCAGTGGATTCAGAGGATGGAAAACTCTGGAAAAAGGCCATGGTCCAAGAAATGGCAGCCTTGGATAAGAATGAGGCTTGGGATCTAGTGGATTTGTCGACTGGAAGAAATCCCATTGGAAGCAAATGGGTATTTAAAAAGAAGCTAAATGCAAAAGGCAAAGTGGAGAAATACAAAGCTTGGTTAGTATCAAAGGGTTATTCCTAGGTTGAGGGAATTGATTTTGGTGAGATTTTTTCTCTTGTTTCCAAGTTAACCTCTATTAGATTTTTGTTATATGTTGTTGTTGCGTTTGATTTTTAAGTAGACTAGATGGATGTGAAGACAACATTCCTACATGGGGATCTGGAAAAATAAATCTACATGAAGCAGCCATAAGTCTTTGTTGTGAAGGGAAAGAAAGAGTTGGTATGCAACCTGAAAAAAGTCCTTGTATGGTTTAAAACAATGACCAAGGATGTGGTGTCAAAAAATTGATACTTATATGTTGGGACTTGGGTTCATAAGAATCAAAGAGGATCACTATGTGTATTTCAAATTAATTGTTGATCATTTGATTTATTTGTTCTTGTATGTGGATGACATGCTGTTGATATGAAACAAAAAGGAGATTATCCAGGATGTGAAAACTTAGTTGTCCTCTAAATTTGACATGAAGGATCTTGGTGCTGCAAATTTCATTTTGGGAATGAAAATTAAAAGAGATTGGAAAAATAGGAAACTCTAGTTAAATCAGAGAAAATATGTCGAGACCATATTGAAGAGGTTTAATATGCAGGAATGTAAACCAGTCAGGGTCCCTATTCTTGTAGGTATAAAGTTATCTGCAGATCAGTGTCCCAAGACATAGGAAGAGGAGGAGGAAATACCTTGTGTACCATATGTGAGTGCAGTTGGTAATTTGATGTATGAAATGGTTTGTACTAGACCAGACATTGCACATGCAGTGGGAGTTTTGACCAGGTATATGTCAAAACAAGGGAATGAGCATTGGACAGTAGTAAAGAGATTTTTCAGGTATTTCCGTGGAACTACTAGTTATGGATTATGTTACCAAGGAAGACCAGGTTTGGACAGAGTGTTGGACATACATGGCTTTGTGGATGTTGACTGGGTTGGAGATCTAGATTGTAGAAGATCTACAAGCGGGTATGTGTTTAACCTGTTTGGAGGAGCAATCAATTGTGTGAGAAAAAGACAGTTTGTAGTGTTACTTTCAACTACATAAGTTGAATACATCGTAGCCACTCATGAAAGCAAGGGAGCAGTATGGTAACAAAGATTTTGTTTAGGTATTGGGTTGGTACAATAAGTTGTAAGGATAGATTGTGACGGTCATAGTGCAATTTTTTTGGCGAAGAACCCAACTTATCATTCAAAGACAAAGCATATTAATGTTCAATGTCACTTTGTGAGAGACATCGTTGAAGAAAAGAAGGTGTTGATGATGAAGGTGGACACTTTGAAGAATGTTGTAGATTCATTAACAAAATTTGTGAGCACTGAGAAGTTCTCTTGGTGTAGAGGAATGGGCATTGTTTCCCTGTATTATTGACTATGTAACCTTGTAACCCCCTGTATGCAAAGAAAACAACAAGTGGGAGAATGTTGGGTATGTGTTATATTCTTTGCATGGTTAGAACTAGTGGCTACATTGTGTCGGGCGTGCAGGGGGGTAAGAGGGGGGTGGCGCCCCCTTGTCCGAGGGGTTGTAGTCTCCCCCCAAAAAACAATTATTCCAGTTTTTTTGCGTCTGTTTTTTGGGGGGTTTGCGGCACATGGATTTTGTCGATGGTTTTCTATTTATGGTTAAGGAATTAGGGTTGTTGACTAATCCAGGTTATTCGATTAGGGTTTTGGGTGCTACGGGATCCTATATGTATATTGTATTGTAAATAATGTATGAGATGATGAATATAGAATATGTTGGTTTTCGCGGTTTGGGTTTCCAGTGGAAAAATATATGTGTAATGTGTGTATTTTCCATTATATATTTTATCTTCTTTTATTGAAAAATATGTTTGCGGTAAATAATTGTACAAGGTTAACATCTACAACATGCACTCTTCCTTCTCTTACAACTTGCATTTGAACCCATGTACCATGGAGTGTATTAAGCTAAGCATGTATTCTGCAATTCAATTGGTTTATTAATATACATGCCAATGATAAAATCACACATGATGTCTTTGGAATCATAAATTGGATCTCTTTAGTACAAATGTTCTTTTGTGAAATAGTGCAATGGTAATAAATATTGTTTTCCTTGATCTTGAATGCAAAGGCAAAGATGGCACAATATGGACAACTTGTCAACTAGACATTTGTTGCATGTTAAGAAGTGTATTTCCAAATTTGTGAATAGTTTCAAGCTTACCATCATTGCTACAAACAATCTTCTCTAATTTTCTTAAACACCACTATCATTGTGTAATCCATCCTCGTGATGCATGAATTGCAACATGTGGTTGCAGCATAAGAAATGAGATCATGTGTGTGTTTCTCTTATGCATCTTATGATTCTAAAACAATGAAATCATTTGAATCTCTCTTAGTTATGGCCATTAGTCTTATTTTATGTCTATGAGTCTTGCTTTAAAATCATTTCTCAATACCTGAATGGGTGTACCTTTTCTATTATTACTTGTGAGATTATTATCTTTCTATTATAATTCATTTGTTTAGTTATTTCACCACCTGGTCCACTCACATGTGTTGATGTTATGAATGAATGAATCTATGTTTTGAGCAAATATATTGAATATTTGAGTGAGGAAGAGGAGTAAAACCTTTATAAAAATGTAGCGGGGAAGATTGATTAGTCTTTCAATAATACCCTAGGAGGTTGAATCTTGTCCCTAACATGAAAAGAGATCAACATTTTTGGTGACCACACTGGGGAGTCGAAATAAATTTTAAATCTTTTGACCTCTAGTAAATGACTTATCCCGATCCAGTCCAACCTCATATTCTTATTGGATTGGATGACCAAAGAAGTGTTTTGAATTAGTTGTATGCTTTGGTCCTCAAAACAACAAAGAATCAAGAAGAACTAGAGTGATCTTTGAAAGTATTGGCTCAACTAGAGTCGTCAGTTCCTCGTAATTTTGAAAGGAGACTCCAACAAATATTGACAATAATGGACACTTCAAAAGATTTTGAAGGACCTATAACAAGAATTAGAAGACATATTATTGAACAAACCAGTGGCTCTATGATTCAAGCCTCTATCTCTTTATTCCCAACATCTCTTGATCATCAAGAAGAGATGGTATATCGTGAGGAACAAAATGATGAACCAAGAAATGAAGAAATATTAGAAGAAGGTGGAAGAAATAATGACAGACAAAGAAACCAGAGACAAAGACAAAGGATAAGTCCTCTGGCTCTTCAAGGTGAACAACAACAATCACCAAATCTTTCTATTGGGATATTGCTAGTATTTAATGGTGATGGGATAGTTAATCCTAATAAGCATTTGGATCATTTTTTGATAATATGTGATATACATGGACTAGTGCATGATGTTGTTATGGTCAAAGTATTTATGCAAACTCTGATTGGCCCAACTTATGACTGATATCTCTCTTTACTAGAATATTTGATCACATGTTTTGATGATATTAAGCATGCATTCATGTGTAGATATGCTTAGCCTATTGCATATCATACCATATTAACTCAATTTACTCAGATTCATTTGGAGAAGAATGAAAAGATCATAGATTTTAATCTCTAGTTTTTTAGAAACTTGCAACGAATATGAGAATATCAACATCCTAATTACCGTGTCGTTTTGGGATATTTAAAAAATGCAATGCCTACCAATGTAAAATATGCAATCAAATATGATTACTTACTACATTAAATGAGGCTATGAGGAAAGCACAGGAAATGTAGGAGGATATGTTGGAGAGCAATTCATATCCTTATATTATTTTAGTAAGAGTGCAACAACTGATGATGTCCCTTTCAATTTCAAATCAGAGAACAATTAGTTCTCTAGAACCATTTACATATGACAAGTTGTTTTCCTTTTGGAAGAGGTACAAGATTCCAAGTATCATTTGTCATTAAGGAAGGATATTCTTCATTTATTTCCGCGTCCCAATCTAGATGGGTAGAAGCTTTTGTAAATGTTTCTATATCACGAGAATTTGAAACTTGAGCCAAAAGAGAGGAGGCTCACTAGAATTATGAATGTGTACACAACTTATCCGAACAATCATTGGTATGATCACCAACTGCTTCTCGTGTAGTATGGACCCATCTAAGAAGTTTTGGTGTTGGCAAGTTCAAGTTCAACGAACCCAACTAGAGGAAGGTAAGCAAACATGGGTGGATTTTCATCCTCATTGTCATCATTTGAACAAAAAACAAAGATATGAGAACTAACAAAAAAGTTGGGAATAGAATATGACATAATCGTCGAAGATGGATTGTAGGGTGAAGATGGCACAACCATTGAATTAGGCTCACAGGATGAGAGACTTTCATCAAACTTAACATCTATCTTAATAATAATTTCATTGGAATGAAGTTGAAGAAGTCCATAACCTTTTACATCTTCAAAATATCCAACAAAAATGCACTTCTCACTCGTAGGCTATAATGCTTTCATTTTCTCATTGGGAATGTGAAGCCATGCTTTACTACCAAACACACGAAAGTGGATTACATATGGTTTAATTTTGCTCCATGCTTCTTCTAGTGTTATATATTCTAAAGCCTTTGTGTGAATGTGATTAACTGTGTAATTTGCACAATTAATGTCTTCCACCCAAAACTGAGGACTTGATCCCTTAGATTGGATCATACAATTTGTCATTTTCTTTAATGTGTGATTCTTTCTATTTACAACACCATTTTGTTCTGGTGTATATGGAATAATATGTTGCTTCTAAATGCCTTGTGCAGTGTAGTAAATTGTAAATTTGTTGTTAATATATTCACCTCCATTATATTTCTTAGCTTTTGAAGTTGATGTCCAAATTATTTTTCTAAAAGGGCCTTGTAGGCCTAAAACAAGTCAAAAAATTCATTCTTAAGTTTTAAGAAATAAACCCAAGTAGATATCGAGGAGTCATTAATGAAAGTTAAGAAACATTGGAACCCAAAGAAGGAAGCGAACCACACAAATCATTGTGAAAAAGTTGCAAAGGGGTCGAGGCGTGCTAAGAGACACATTTGTCAACATTTTCCCAATGATGATTGTTGAGAACATCGTCAAGAAAAACACCATCTCTGTGAGAAATGAGAGGAATATTAGTTACCATACTCTGATTACATAATTGATGTAATGAGCGATAGTTTAGATGACCAAATCACTCGTGTCGGAGTATGCTCGAGCCATTTCTATCAACAATAAAATTGGTGGAAGAGATGATGACCCATAGTTGTTAAATTTGTACAACCTAGTAATATCATCAACAATTCTTGTTGCTAAAACATGCTCAAGATCTTTTAATCCTTGATTACAACTTGATGAGTTGAAAATTATAATGTTTACATTCGCTTGAATGAGTGATTTGATACACTAGTAGAAGGTTGTAGGAAAGAATTGCAACATACAAAACATCATTAAAATAACCATCATCTAGCTAAATTGTTCCAGACCCTACAACACTAAGAGATCCATCGTCACCAACGAAGATTTGTTTGGTATTACATTCATTAAAAAGTAGAAAAGATGGCTTTATCCTTGGCCACATGATAAGATGCTCTAAAATCAATAGGCCACTCATTAGAAGAAGAAGTAGATGTTGTCGCTTAAAGAAGAAAACACAACTAAAAATTGCATGTCCATGAGAAAAGAATCGAGATTGATGGCATGCTTCGTCATTGTTGCCTTTAAGGCTTCCATCTTCTTCAAACATTTAGACTCAAGGTGACCATCTTACCCACGAAAATTACAATGTATCTTAGTCTTCTTGTATTTTGATTTAGTTCCTTTATCACTGCTTGGAATAGGAGCCAACTAAGAAGGTTTGTGACCCTTGGTTTATTTATTGTTGTGAGGATGTTGCTTCTTTGGATTATTGACTTTATCCTTTTGTTGTACCACTAAGGCTTTGTTAGATGTACCCATAGTGTTGATCACTACAAGATGTGAGGGATTATCTTGCTCTCTTATCAAAGAATTAGAAAAGGATTCAAAAGAGAGAATTTACAAGTAGCCCATTGACTAATAAGAGCTTCTCTAGTGGAGTGAAAAATAGATACAAAACAGAATAGGCAATGCCAAGCTTAGTAAGACAAGTTGAAAATGGAGTCTTGATGTCAAAATTATGCACTTTTGAAGAAAGACATAGAAAAGAACTAAGGTGCCACATGGCAAGTGAAATTTGATCAACGTGGTGATAGGTGCACACTGAGGTTGTTAGGTAAAAAACAAAATTCATTTGTTTCTATAAATTTTCCTATAAACTCACTTTTGCAAATAAGTTACTTTTATAATGTAAGTCACTTTTTTTTATAAAATAAGTGAGAATCACTTTTATAATGAAGTTATTTTATAAATTAAATATGCATGGAAAAAAAATTAAAGTCACTTCATGAGTGATTTAATTTTATAATTTAAGATAATTGTGTTCTACATTAAAATTATGCTATAACTTAAAGTTGCATGAACTTTTTTAGAAATACTTGAACTCAAAACCTTTAATTTAATGAAGTAACTTTTAACCAAGTGATCTAATGCAAAATATATACAAATGCTAGGAATGAAAAAGTTCAGTTGTTTTTTTAGCTCTTTCTTTCAAAGTCTGTACTTACCCAAAAACCATTGTTTTTTCTTGCAAAAACTTCAACACAACCACACAAAAAAACAAACAAAACTTTTGAAATAAAAACAAATATGAAACTTTAAAAGAACATGTAAAAGAGCATACATAGAAAAGAAAACACTTTCCACTTTTTTTCTAATTTACCGAGATTGCATAAGGTGCACGGAGAAAAGTATACCCATACTGGAAAAGGAGTAATCATAAAGAAAAATAGAAAAACCAAACTAAAATATTAGAACAAAATAGAAGAGATTTTAAAACCTGTAATGAAATTGTATAGTTCCAGATTTGACAAACAGGCCATATCTTGGGAAAACATAAACCTTTTTGGCTGAAGTGAAAAGGATTTCCAACTAAAAATAACACTCCAAACTTACTCGAATGGTTTCCTCAACCCAAAAATGCTAAGAAATAACAAAATCCAAAAGTGCTTTTATGCATGCAACGACAGATGTTTAAGATCTTGATCAACAAGGAGAGTGGGTTTTCATAGAGGCTCTAATACAATGTTTGATAAACAAGGTATTTCCACACGGGCCAAACACCTTAAGGCAACTACTCACACAAACATATCATAGATCAATACACCAATGTATTACGTAGTTAAAACCCTCATAGAGGGAAATAGTCCATGGCCCTGACCAACACAGCCACATGAGACAATATATTAATGCAAAAGGAAAACGATTGACTTGAGTTTCTCACAATTGATCATTGGAAAATGACCCTCCATGCTCTTCAAATAGAGATCATCGACCAATTGGGTGTTAAGACACATATCAATGTAGTTGTAAGTATTGAGGAGAAGATGAGTCATTGGATCACTCCATGACTAGAACATAATCATGACCATTGGATTAGATAATTACAAAGCATACTAAAGAACAACACTTCACCTAAAGACACATTAGACCAAGTTGATTTTAACTAACTCCCAAGTGTCTAGATATCCTAACAACATATTATTCTCTGCCAAAAAGTTTAAAGTGAATGAAGATACACGAAGCCAAAAATTAAGTTGAGGTGAAGACCAAAGTTCTTTAAGTGAAACTTGAATAGTTAGAAAGTGAGAATGTTGCTTTCAAATATAGGCTTCATCCACTCAATCAGGAAATTGATACGATAATTTATGAAAGTGACCTATGTAAGAAATTTACAGAGACGGTGAGCAAGAAACATTGAGAAACTATTAAAAAACTACTAAGTTGGAGGTCGAGTTCAAGAAACTGTGGTGTCTAATGCACAAAAGACTATTGGGGCATGTTGCACCAGTTCAAATGAAACTTGAAGTACATACATCTGGAAAGGAAGTCGAGGAAGTAAAATTTAGTAAATCTCTTATTAAGGGTGCCACTTCACTGATTTAATCTATAGAGTTTTCAAATGAAAGTAGCATCTTCTTTGGAACTATATTTTTTCTAGATCATGTTGACAACTAGTGAAAGACCATCATTCGGATCTGCTACACAGTAAGCTTGAATGGCATGTTGCTCTTCTTGTAGATTTAGGATCCATGAGAGCATGCTCAAAAATACGTTGAATATCTTACAGAATGTCTCTTAACAATGGAGGAAAAAAGTAAGATGCTAAAAGACACTTTGATAAAATGAGATAGTGAGCTTAAGGCTTATAGAGTTATGTGTGCTACAACAACTACTAAAATTTCTAGTGTTGAAGAAGAGTTAGAATCCTCGATGAGATAACAACAAATACTTACACATAAGTTTCATTTAGAATGATCAATAAGTAAGAGTACAAGCAACCCACCAAGCATGATCTCAATTTCTAAATATAGGAATGACAGTGATCCTAGTGCAAAGCCATGGGCCTCAATCTTGATTGCACAACTTGATTAGTTTAAAAAAGAAAAAGTTTCTAGAAAAATCAAAACACTTAGTGATGCACTCAAGGTTGGCTTGATGAATGCTTTTCTTCAAGTGGAGAAATTGGCTTCCATGCCTTCTGATATATTAGGACAGACGGGAGTAGAAAAAGTAAATAAATTGACTAACAAGAATGTTTTAGGAGGTTTAGGTGCTTCATTTTTTCAAGAAGATAAGGATTCCTTGCAAGAAACTTTTGCACAACGAGAGTCAGAGATTCTAGTTGTTAATAGAGAATGCTTTGATTTAGGAAAAAGCTAATGTCTATGAAAAAAAAAAGAGACTTCTTACAAGCTAAAAATGATTTGAATGAATCTACTTTAGTTAGTCTTCAAGATAGCTCTATGTAATCCTTGAGACTGAAGTTGAGGGTGCACACTTGCAAAAGGTATTGCAAGTGTAAGAAATGCAATGGCAGTGGTTGATGAAATTGTAATTGATCCTTGTGCTCATGTTGGACCTTTGATGAATGTAGAATCAACTTCTCTTTCTGATTTTGGAAGTAAAATTCATATTATTGATGTAGAGTTGGCAATTTTCTATTTCCAATGTTGTCAACTTTGTACAATATATAACTCATTAACCAGGAAATACACAATTCAAAGCTTTGAAAGTTCGTAGACAAGATGCTAGAATTCTAAAGTTCGTTGAATGAGTAGATCGATTTTTACTTGGAAAAATGAAAATTGTAGAATTAATTATTGAATTAATAACTTTCATATTTTCAGTTTTTTGCAATCCTATTAATTCCATCTCAGTGGTGGCTATTTACATTTCATAGCAAAATGACTTCTACCTTTTAGCTCTTCGCCTCTTCGTCTATTTAAACTTAAAGGTCCAGAGACATTGCCACTATGTAGCTCTATTTTTACACATTGGACCAATATGGATAAACTATTGATTTGTTCCCTTCAACATGTTCACTAAAGTTTTGTTTGCAAGGTATAAGTAAAAAATGTCATTCCCAAGTGTTAGTTTTTTTGGTATTTTAATAAAGCATTTTCTTATATTTAAAATAAATCCGGTATCTGTAGAACAAGTTATAAAAGAGAATGAGCCATTCAAAGTAGCAAATACAAGTATAAGCAAAATAAGTTAATAAGTTTATTAATTAATTGTTTAGAACACAAAACTTTGTGATGTGAGGAAAACAATTTCATAGATAACATAAGTAAAACTCACACAAACAAGTTTGATTTGAACAAATGCCTAAACAAAGTAGAATTTAGTTATGGCACTTAGGGCAATATAAATCTTAGCCAACAATAACATAATCTTATTAAATGCATCACCAACCAAATTCTCATCCATGCTTGGATTACAAACAAGTTTGGCTAGGTCAAATGCTAAAGGAGGGTGAATTTGAACTATGGCAATAAAGCCAATAGAAACATGAACCAACAATGGCACAAAATAAAAAGAAGTATTGCATAGCCCTTTAAACAACATGAGCAACTAGGAATTTTATGTTCATAAGATGCAATGCCCACTTTCAAAATCAAATGCCAACAATGTTTTCATAAGTACATATTCATAATTGTACCATAGATTTCAAGACAACTTGAGAAACTCTACTGAGTTGCAAATAATCTTCCAACCATTGTTTTCGGAACCTAATATTATTCAATCCATAGCTAAGAAGATCTTCATTCATGCTTGAATTAAAAGCAAGCTTGGCTAGGTCAAATGCTAAAGAAGAGCATACTATGGCTATTGTTATTAAGCCAATAGAAATCTCAACCATCGATAACACAATTTTGTTTTATGTATCACCAACCAATTTCTCATCCATAATTAGATTGCAAACAAGCTCAGTTGCATCAAATGACGAAGGAGGGTATATTACAGCTATAGCAATCAAGCCAACAAGAAATTCCAATCAACGTTCTTTGACAGTGGTTGTTGTATAAGGGGCTCGGTGTAGTCTGCATATAGCATGCAATTTGTTGCAATGTTAACTCTGCGTATTGAATAATGGCATATACTTAATTATGTTGGCATATGGAGTATTCCTCTGCGAGGTTTTCATTGTATTATTGTTACTAGTCTGGTGGAGTTTGGCCTTTTGCTATGACTTCATGGCCTAGCCACATTTGTATTTTCAGATATTGTTCTAGATGTTCTCAGAAGTCATTTGGCAGTGGTCTAGTATTCTTGTACAAGTCTTTAAACAACATGAACAACTATGAAGTTTATGGTCATAAGATACAATGGATTTTTGGGTGTGTTGATCTAGGTTTTGGTGTTGTCTTAAATTTGAGAATTGAATAATGGTGTATCATTGATTGTGGATTATTCTTCTACTAGGGTTTGATTTTCTTGTTCTTATTAGTCCGATGGAGTTCGACATTTGGCAAAGGCTTCATGCTCTTCATGTTTTGATGTGATTTGGATTTTTGAGTCTCATTGTGGATGTTGTCTATAGTGAGTACAAGCAAAGAGAGCTCATAGGTTTAGTAATTACTTGGCTATGATATCAAACTTTCTCATGTCAACATACGAATTTCATAGATGATACAAATACAAGTGATGCAAACAAGCTCGATTGGGTGAAATGTTGAAAGAAAATAGACTTAGGCTATAGCAATCAAGCCAATAGATAAATCAACCAACAATAACATGATCCTACTCAGTGGACCACCAACCATATTCTCGTCCATGCTTGGACTAGAAACAATTTTGGCTACTTGAAATGTTGAAAAAGGGTACACTTGGGCCATGGCAATGAAGCTAATAGAAATGTCAACCAACAACAACATGATATAAAACCAATTATTGCACACATCTTCAAAAGCATGAACAACTAGGAATTTGTGGCCATAAGATGCAATGCCCACTTTCAAATTCAAATGAAAAAATGTTTTCATAGCCGCACATTCACAAATGTATCACAATTTTCAGGACAACCTCACAAACTCTATTCATACTAATATATGCAATTGGTTTGGGAATTGCTGCAACCTTAACTCTGTGCATTGAAAAATAGTGTATCATTTATTGTACCCATGACTAGGTGTCTAGAGTATCCTTTTACTAGGGTTTCATTGCATTCTTGTTACTAGTATGCTAAGGTTTCACATTTCACAATTTCTTTGTGTTCTTGGTGTTCTTGTGGATTTTTTCCTTTCGTTTCTTGCCTTGGATGTTCTAAGCAATGGTTTAGTTTAGTTTAGTAGTGGCTTGGCATTTTGCATAAACACAAAAGGAAAATGGGACTCAATGTAGAGGAGGCTACCAAACATATTAGGCCATGCATTCAATTCCTAGGAACTCTAATCCTCAACACATCTAATATGCTTCATTATATTTTCATAGCCACTACAAAAAGCAAATGACAACAATTTTTTTATAAACACACATTCACAAATTTGAATACAAACCAAGAGCCTTTATTCAAACTAATATATCCATCTGCAAATAATCGTTCAACCATTGTTTTCACATCTTAGTCTTATTCAATCCAATTCCAACAAGCTTCTCATTCGTGCTTGAACTACAAACAAGTTTGGCTGAGTCAAATGATCAAAGACAATAGACTTGACCAACTGCTCCAAAGCCGATAGAAATGTCAACCAACAATAACACAATCATAATCAGCACATCACCAAATATCATCTCAACCATACTTGGGTTACAAACAACCTTAGCTTGTTCGAATGTTGAAGGAATGTATACTTGGGTTACACCACTAAAGTGAATACAAATCTCAACTAAAAATAACAAGACATAAAAAACAATTATTGTACAAGCCTTTTAACAACGTGAACAGGTAGGAATTTTATAGCCATAAAAATAAAATGACATCAATGTTTTCATAAGCACATATTAACAACTATATCACGTTAAACTAAAATGAGACTCAATGCAAAGCATGCCACTGGACAGGGCGGGTCATACTCTCAATTCCTAAGCAATCCAATCTTCAACAAATTTCCTTTGTTTGATTGCAAGTAGAATTACCCTTGTTAGTGCTTGAAGTTCTCCCTAGACTACTATAGATCCAAGCCTAGCACATCTTAGTTATTGCAATGATTTTATAATTGTAGGTTTATTTAGGGTTTTGAAATTGGTTTCAGGTTCAAGCAACGGATGAAAAGACAACATAAATCTTTAATTGCATAATCAAGTTCCTGTCACACTTGCTTAGTCAATGGTAGTCAATCTGATGAGCTAGATAAAATCACTAGAGGAAAGAAATATATAAGTTCCTGATCTATTCACTCACATAGGAAGATTCTTGATCCTAAATGTCATTTAGAAAACAAGAATAATGTACTTAAAAACAATTATTATAGCTAGTAAGCAATCAGTTAAATCTTAATTGTCTTACCATCATAACAAGATATATCCAATGCTTTGCAAAGACAACATGTTTTTAAAGTAAGAAAAGGAAGAATAAGAGACAAGAATAGATAGTTTGACTATTCAAATAGGATTTTGCATTGAGTGTAGAATGAAATAAGTGTTAGATTTTACAATCAGAAACATAGTTCCTATTTTTTACACTACTTTTTTTTCTACAGTTTTTCTTATGCTTATTTATAACATAGGATAATAAATTACATCACAAAAGAGTACATCATTGTAGGATCAATGATTCTTTTTCTCTAGAAAATCTCTGACCAAAATTGATGTGGACAGTCTTCGAAGCTGATAATGCTTTCATTTCCTTGTATCCATTAAGAAACACTTGAACTCAAGTTGTTGTTTGTTGAAAGTCTCGAGTTGCTTCATAAGAGATCGATGACAAGTGTAATGGGTCAACAAAACCGTGGATACATTTCTTAAATGTTTTGTCATGTTGGCTATTTAAAAATAGGTAAACTATTACAAAAGATCCTATTATGAAGGAAATTGATTTAACCATTTTAAATCTTCTTATCAACAAATCTTACACTTGTTTAAATCGTTTTGACAGTTGCATATAGTTACTCTGCATATGCCTTAGCCTTTGGGTTCAATTTGGAAGAGAATCGAATGAAAATCTCGTAGTTTTGACAAGGAAAATGCTTTCCCAACGTCAGAGACACATGTAGGTAGTGGAACGCTACCAAAGGCATTTAATTCAACATAGCTTATCCAATCTTCAAAATATGAGTCTCCAGATACATCGGGTTTTTTCTTTCACCCTTAAGATGATTCTGTGTTTTTCCATCTGTTGATCTTTATGCTTTTAATTTCCATCACATGCTCAATGATTTCCCAAATTCAATCTCAGAGCAACATCATTTAAAATACCAAAACAATTGATACAATATTATATGTAATATTTAGCTTGTTGTAGAAGCAATGACTGTCATGGCTTTTAGTCGTAGGCTCAAGAGCATCGGATGCTAGCATCTCTGGTATTGCATTTGCACTTATCATTTATCATGTCGATACTTGGCTCTCAGACATCCTTCATTCAACAATATAATTAAGCTCCCTTTTTGTGGCTTTTGTGGATTTTTTTATCACATAATCATAAAATATGTATGAGCCCTTGCTCATGCTCCTTTATCGAGATCATCGAATCCAAATCATTCTAAGAAGGGACATTAAACAAATGAGTGAAGTACAAGATCTTTGAAAGCTCTATGATGGCGTTTCTCTTCACAACAATCAGAATCGAGCAATATAGTTATGGCGATTTCTTCCATACTTTTATCTTGTAATTGACAAAAGCAGTGTATATAAAGCCATCGTGTAAGACTGCAATTGCATTGATTGCATCGTCATGGGTTCGAAAGGATTCTACACAGACTGACTCTGACTAAGATAACCTTCATACTTTGACTGTTCTATCCCAGGAAGCAGAATACAACACTAAGCCATCTTTTGTTGCAACAAAGGAAGATATTGCATCTATTATAAAATGAGACCAGATTGCTCACAATGCCCAAAACCTGAACCTAGGCATATTTGTTTGGTGTAGGACATATCCCACATGTATGGTAAAGAAAACTATATCTTATTTTATATATGCCACTGTTTATTATCACAATCGACACGTTGTGCACATTATTCAACCTTTGTGATCTCCCCCTTGTCGCTTTGTGTGGGTGCTACTCCTCGTGGTGTTTGATGAGTATTCTTAGCATTTACACTTTGGCTCGGGCTGCATTGACTGCGATGTTGATGCTTGTGTGTTGCCTTGTGACTTTAATCTCAATTCTTGTGACATAACCTTTGGTCCCATGAAAAGAAAATGGGCTTGATGGCTACAAAACCTAAAAATTTTACAATGGGAATTACAATTTTGTTGAGCATATCCTTAGCACTTGGTTCCTTGGGTGCATATAAAAACACATTAGAATTTGACCATAAAGACAACCCAACTTTATAACCCGAGACCAAAAACTCAAACACAATTTCAAATTTTACAGAAACCATGAAAATTATAGGTGTTGGAACCACCAAGTTTCTAACAAATTACCCATCATGAAGAAACTGGATGCGCTACAAAAATGAAATGTGCTACAAGAATGCAAAGCTTTTGGTAGCACCCCTGCTATTGGCCAAATGTCAAAATTTCAACACTGCAAATTTGAGTACTAACATTGGCTCCTTCTGGGGACAGAATCCTCCCTGTGAGGATCCAAGAACACGCACACCACTATGCCTTCTTCCTGTCCATCTCTGCTCCAACCTATCCCTACAACTGCTCAACTGAAGACAAAAATTCTGCAAACTAAAAATAACTCACAGCTGGAAACCAAACTACAAACTGGAAATTTGTTGACCAGTGTCTTCATTGTGCTATGGAGTCTTTTATTACCTATCTATAGTGCACCAATAAACTAAAAACAAAATCTACATGCTTGAAATGTGAGCTTATTCAACACACCTCCTACTCTATAGAGTTGAAATCCAATGGATCATGTGAAGTGAAACTTCCAATGCAGCCACTCAAGCAACTGATTAACTAACTGAAATTGACTTTGATGTTTAAGCACAAATAGGAAAGTAGAAACTAAAAAATATAACATCAATCTACAATTTTGAAACCCATACTTACAGTGAAATTTTGTCTTTACAAAATGAAAGACAAAAAAATTATTGTTCCAGTTCAACTCCATTTAAATTGCCAATGGATCTTCAAATCCATGAAAAAACTTTGGTTGATCCAAGAGAGAAAGTTGCCTCTATATATTTTTTGTGCATGGATGATATCAAACGTTTTTTCTTGTTGTTCAAAATGAATGAATGACTTTTCTCCAATGCTGATTTTTTCTTGTTCTGGCTTAAGAAATTCATTTTCAGGTTCATGGATCTCTTGTTGCTCCACAATTTTAGAAAAAGATGACACTGTCGGTTGATTCACTTCATAATCAGTTGGTTGGACCAATATTAACTCAACACCATCTCCTTCACTTTCCTCTAATGCATATGATTCATAACTGTCAAAGATAGGTTCATTGTTGCTACAAAAATCAATGCAAAATGGGACAGACAAATGTTTTACTTCATCCAAGTATTCCTCATAAATAGGATTCCTTTTACCAACATTTGAAACAACTGAAATATTTAATGCTTCTATAGCCATGTAATCATCAGTACTATCCTCGAGATCATGATATCCATCAAAATTAGGTAACTCAAAAGCCTTCATATCTTGCAACGAATGATGATCTAAAACAATCTCTTGATTCTCCTAAAATAGTTTTTTATTATCATATATGTCACTAGATTTCAAGACAACCAAATTTTCAGGAATATGATGATGCATAATTAACTCCTTATCTTGATCCTGATTAATGATGAACTAATCCTGAAACCAATGCTTCTTCATCTTCTTCGTCATGTCTATTAGGAACAACTTCTTGAATTTGATTGCTAGAATAATATCTTGATTTACATTGCTCAAAACAATCTACCAGAATAAGCTCATCTGGAAAATACCTTTTACAGTGTTCGTTGAATGTTGCATGAAAATCTCTTAAAGAAGAAATGTTGGAAGTAGGAAGAGATTTGTACTAGACATGTGCATCATCCTCCAATGAGTACATAAAAAATTTCATCAATATGTATTCATGATGAATAGTTTGTTGGTCCATGTATTGATGAAACTCAATCAAATGTTGTGCAAGATGATCATGATCATCTCCTCTAAATATTGGAAGGCGGTCTGCCCACTCATATACAGTAGGCACATCATTTGGAAAACTAGAAACAACATAGAAATCAAATAGAGAAAATCTTCGAGCCAAAATAGCTTCCATGGCCTTTGACATTCTAAACCGGTGGAGTCACCAGTGGATTCTTCCTTCATGGAGTCACCAAGTGAATGATCTACAGTCAAATTGATGTCCACTTCTTGTTCACCATCAAGAAGAGTATCTAGACATTGTCGTTATCCCAGGGAAAATGTCTTCGTTCCTTCGTCCCGACAACGACACCAAAAGATGTTAGTGCTAGAAGTTGTCCCTAGACTATTATAGAGCCTAGCCTAGCACATCTTAGTTATTGCAATGATTTTATAATTATAGGTCTATTTAGGGTTTTGAAATTGGTTTGAGGGTCAAGCAATGGGTGAAAATATAACATAATCGCATATTACAGAATCAAGTTCCTATCACACTTGCTTAGTCAATGGTAGTCAATCTGATGAGCCAGATAAAATCATCAGAGGAAACAAATATGTAAGTTCCTAATCTGTTCAGTCACATAGGAAGATTCTCGATCTTAAATATCATTCAGAAAACAAGAATAGTGTAATTAAAAACAATTCATGTAGCTAGTAAGCAATCGGTTAAATCTTAATTGTCTTACCAACATAACAAAATATATCCAATGCTTTGTAAAGATAACATGTTTTTAAAGTAAGAAAAGGAAGAATAAGAGACAAGAATAGATAGTCTAACTATTCAGATAGGCTTTTGCATTGAGTGCAAAATGAAATAAGTGACAGATTTTACAATCAGAAACATAATTCTTGTTTTTTACACTACTTTTTTTCTACGGTTTTTCTTATGCCAATTTATAACATAGGATAATAAATTACATCACAAAAGAGTACATCATTGTAGGATCGATGATTCTTTTTCTCTAGAAAATCTCTGACCAAAACTAATGTGGACAGTCTTCGAAGCTAATAATGCTTTCATTTCCATGTATCCATTAAGAAACACTTGAACTCAAGTTGTTGTTTGTTGCAAGTCTCAAACTGCTTCATAAGAGATTGATGACAAGTGTAATGGGTCAACACAACTGTGGATAAGCTTCTTAAATGTTTTGTCATGCTGGCTATTTAAAAATGGGTAAATTGTTACAAAAGATCCTATTATGAAGGAAAATGCTTTGACCACTTTAAATATTCTTATCAACGAATCTTACACTTGTTTAAACCGTTTTGATAGCTGCATATAGTTACTTTGCATATGCCTAAGCCTCTGGGTTCGATTTGGAAGAGAATCAAATGAAAATCTTGTAGTTTTGTTAAGGAAAATGCTTTCACAGCGTCAAAGACGCTTGTAAGTAGTGGAACGCTGCCAAAGGCGTTTAATTCAACATAGCTTATCCAATCTTCAAAATTTGGATCTCCATATATATCAAGTTGTTTCTTTCACCCCTGAGATGATTCTGTGTTTTTCCGTCTGTTAATCTTTATGCTTTTAATTTCCATCATATGCTCAATGATTTCCCAAATTCATTCTCAAAGTAGCATCATTTAAAATACCAAAACAATTGATACAAACAGATATGTAGTATTTATATTGTTGTAGAAGCAATGACTGTCATGGATTTTGGTCCCAGGCTCAAGAGCATCTGATGATAGAATCTCTGGTATTGCATTTTCACTTATAATTTGTCCTGTCGATACCTGGATCTCGGGCATCCTTCATTCAACAATATAATTGAGCTCCCTTTTTTCCAGGGGTTTTGTGGCATCTTTGATCACATAATCATAAATTATGTATGAGCCCTTGCTCATGCTCCTTTATCTAGATCATCGAAGCCAAATCATTCTAAGAAGGGACATTTAAAAAATGAGTGAAGTACAAGATCTTAGAAATCTCTACGATGGCATTTCTCTTCACAACAATCAAAATCGAGCAATATAGTTATGGTGATTTCTTCCATATTTTTATCTTGCAATCAGTAGAAGCGGTGTATATAAATCCATCGTGTGAGATTGCAATTGCATTGATTGCATCATCATGGGTTCGGAAGGATTCTACATAGACTGACTCTGACTGAGATAACCTCCATACTTTGATTGTTCTATCCCAAGAAGCAAAATACAACACTAAGCCATCTTTTTGTTGCAACAAAGGAAGATATTCCATTTGTTATAAAACGAGACTAGATTGCTCACAATGCCCAAAAATGAACCTAGGAATATTTTTTTGGCGTAGGACATATCCCACATGTATGGGAAAGAAAATTGGTTCTTATTTTATATATGCCATTGTCTATGATCACAATCGATGCGTTGTGCACATTATTCGACCTTTGTGAGCTCTCCCTTGTCACTTTGTGTGGGTGCTACTCCTCGTGGCGTTTGACGAGTACTCTTAGTGCTTACACTTTGGCTCAGGCTGCACTGACTGTGGTGTTGATGTGTGTGTGTTGCCTTGTGACTTTGATCTCGGTGCTTGTGACATAAACCTTGGTCCCATGAATAGAAAATGGGCTTGATGACTACAAAGCCTAAATTTTTTACAATGGGAATTAAAAGATTGTTGAGCATATCCTTGGTACTTGGTTCCTCGGGTGCATATGAAAACATATTAGAATTTGACCATAAAGACAACCCCAACTTTATAACCCGAGACCGAAAAATCAAACACAATTTCAAATTTTACAGAAACCATGAAAATTATAGGCACTGGCACCACCAAGTTTCTAACAAATTTCCCATCATGAAGAAACTGGACGCGTTGCAAAAATGAAATGTGTTACAAGAATTCATGGATTCTGGTAGCGCCCCTGCTATTGGCCAAATGTCAAAATTTTAACACTACGAATTTGAGTACTAACAACCCCAAACCAGTTTAAGCTCTGAAAGAAAACAAAAAGGTTTACCAAGTTTCCACAAAGATACATTAAAACCCTGTGCATTTTCTCGAACCAATATCTAAAAAGGCAGATTTTAGATAAGAACCTCAACACTTTATGGGTTTACTCGAATTTGACTTCCAATCAAAAAGACCATATTCGTTCCAAAAATTGCCTTTCAAAAAAATAAGATTCTACAAAATAGTGCAAAAGCTATGAAATTTTACAAGTATCATTATTTCTTTAGCACAAACTTGACTCCATCACAGTAATAGTAATGACCACTACCTTCATAGTGAACCACCAAAGGACCCAAACTTTTACAAGCAAAAAGCTCTTATACCCCAACAAAAGGCCAAACCCTAATAGAACATGAAGAATGTGAAGCCATTAGAAAATCCCAAACCCCACTAGACTAGCAACAACAACACAATTAATCCCTAGAATCCATAATAAGAACCGAAACACCAAACCTCACCAAAAATCCAAGAACAGGAAGACACATCGAAAGATGAAAATACAATAAACTAACCCTAGCAAACAAATGATCTAGACACTCAAACATTAAACAATACATCATTATTCAATGCACAAAATTAATGTTGCACGGAATCCTAGACCAACTACAAACCACACCAGGCCCCTTGTACACCAACTTAGCTTTCAAAGAATGTCACCCCACTAAGACATCCTGGGATCCAAATCTCAACGTGAATGTCAAGAACATTAGAGAGAACACGAAAGTCGAAATCCACAACATCCATAAATCCCTACCAAACCACTGCCAAGAAGACCAACTATAAGAATGCAATGGAACCCAATGTCAAGAGCATCCATAACAGTAGGCCAAATGTTAATCTGCACCAGAAGACCAAGAACATGAAGCCATGAAATTCCAAACCTCACCATACTAGTAACAACAATACAATCCAACCCTGGCAACAACATTGCTAAACCACTACCATACCAATGTGAACGTTGGTTACAACAAAACGAACAAATACATAACCTTTTAGAAACTTTAGGACTAATAAGAATTACATTGATGTATTTAAGGTTTAATATCACCAAGCCACTGTGAACAACAATACAGTAGAACCCAATGTTGACAACATCCATAACAAGAGCTGAAAAGTCAAAACTGCACCAAATCATGGAGAACACCAAACCATTGCCAAGCACGAAACTCCACCAGGCCATTAACAACGAAATCGAACCCTAGTAGAAGAATAATCCATATCTCACATAATCAATGATATACCATTATTCAATGCTCGAAGTTAATATTTCACCAAACCTAGACCAACAACCCTAGAAATCCCAAGCAAATCACTACGAACAAGACCAATGACAAGAATACAATCAAACCCATTGCAAAGAACATAAAAACAAGTTTCGAAAGGCCAATACGTGCTTGAACACTAAGAACACAAAGCCATTGTGAAATGCAGAACCCCACCAAACCAATAGCAACAATATAATCCTACCCTAACATCAACACTAACAAACTAATACCAAACCAATGCCAAAGCTAGTGACTACAAACCAAACATGAAAGAGGAAATCTAGATCATTTTACAAACTTTGGGATTGAAAAAAATTGCTTTGGCGTACTGAAGGTTTGATATTGACAAGCCATTGTGAACAATCATATAATAGAACCCGCTATCAACAACATCCACAACAAGAGTCAAAAATCTAGACCACACCAAAACATGAAGAATGTGAAGCCTTCGTTGCAAAATCCTTGGTTTTAATCCCCACAAATTATAATGTAATGGTATAAATGTGAATTAGGCTTGTGAGCCGATGTGTTGGGGCGAAGAACCCATATTGATTTAATGTGGCCAGGGGCCGAATTGCATATTATGAACATTGAAATAATTAATAAAAGTAATAATTGTTGGTTGCGATATGAAATAGATAAAGAACAATGGGGGCGCTATGATTCCACGAGAGAGAGGGGTCCAAGGGGGAATTATTCATGGGTATTAATCCAACCCACATTCCTAAAATTATTATCATCATGTAAACCTTATATTTGTTGATTGAGTGTATGAGAAGCCAATCATTTAAACTCATGTAAGAGGGTGGGTGTGAGTGATCACATCCCATAGTTATTGGAGATCATGGGTTGAAGTACAATAATCTTTGGGAATAGTGAGAGTCAAGCAAGCAAGGGAGAAGAAGGGAAATTCGTATGGAGAAGGAAAGATAGTTTTTACATCCAATTTTTGGGCAACGAAGGAGAAGTTGAGGGATGGGAAGAGCATCGACCATATTGTGCTTGAAGGCAACCATTGTTGGGTTGTGTGTTATGTTGTAAATGAGGCTTGTGTGTGTGTAAAACAGGTTGTAAGCCAGTAGTTCGTTTTCCCTATTGTGAAAATGACTCAAGAGCCCGTTGAAGGTTGTTGTGAAAAGTCCTTGGGAAGCTGAGAGTTCCTGAAGGTCCCCAACTGAGAATTCATGGCCAACCAAGTGCACTGGGGGGGCTGATAAACGAATGGTACAAGCCAAGGGACTGTGAGCAGTGAAGGGGGTACATTCCTTGGGTAGTGCAGGTTGTGGGGAAAAGAGAGCGTTGGAGGATTGGAACTATTATGGGAGTAGAACCTGGGTTTTGGGGTTGATGTGTTTGGAGAGTGGACAACCAGTGGGTCGGATATCCTTGTGGATTCATAGCCTCAACTCGGGGGTGGCCAACTGTTGAGAGAAAATGAATAGCAACACTTATGGTTGGGAGGTTCATCCTTCGTATGTAGCTAGTTGGTTAATTATTAACATATAAGTGTTTTTGTTTTGTTCTTATGTTATTCCTCTTTGTAAATGGTTTATATGAATGTTGTGTGTTTGTTGTTTGCTTGAACAATTGCATTCATGTTTTAATATACGATGTTAGATGCATTTAGAACTGTGGTATCAGTCAAATGGTTAAATCTGTATGTGATATGTAGCTGGTAAGCTACAACAATTTAATTAAGTAGAAAATCTTAATTTTAATGTGTTTTCCGTATGTAATGTTGCTTAGTTGGAGGTTGGGTATGTTACATCTGCCAAACGCCAAACTCCACCAGACCAAACCACGACAAAAGACAATATAGTAGAATCCAACATTGCTAAACCAGCATGAACGTTAGGAACAACAAAATAAACACGAAATGTCAAACCCATCAACTTTTACAAACTTTAGGATTGAAAAAAAATGCATTAATGTATAAGGTTTAATACTGCCAAGCCACCGTGAGCAACAATACAATAGAAACCCACCACCATGAACATCCACAGCAAGAGCCGAAAGGCCAAACCACACTAGAACACAAAAAATGTGAAGCCTTCGCCAAAAACCACCAGAGCATGCCACAATGAACAACAATATAATAGAACCCACCACTAACAACATCCATAGTAAAAGTTGAAAGGCCAAACTGCAACAGAAGACAAACAACACAAAGTCTCCACCAAATACCAAACTCCAATAAACCAATAATAACAACATAATCAAACCTTGGTATAAAGATAATCCATACCCTCGGACAATGAATAACACACCATCATTTAATGACTGAAGTTAAAACTGCACCAAAACCTAAACCATACACACCAAGAGAAGTCATTGTATACCAACTCATCTATTGTAAACCATCACTCGACCACCACAATCTGGAATCTAAATCCCAAAACAAACATCAACCCCACCACGACCAATTGATCTTTCTAAAAATATATTTTATTAAATTTTGATTTGATAAATATAAAAACATAACCATTCATCCTTAATTTATATTTTCTCTCATTGAAATTGAAATACGTTTCCTTACTACCAAACACGTCTCACCTTAACATGGCAAATAGCCCAATTAAAAATGAACAAAACTCAAATTATTACAAGTGTCGTTATACTTATTATAGTTGGGATTGGAATTGAAGCCACGCATGCCTATAGACCTTATACGTTGCTAATCCATGTTCATCCTTTGGTTTTTAAGGACTCTTAAAAAAATCATTCCGGTTTAGAGAAGTCTTGGAAAACTCAAACATGTTTATTAGTTTGATAAGAAAGTACTACCTTTTTGGAGGAACATTTGGAAAATGCACACTATAAAGTTCCAAATTATATTAGGCACATTCACAATAAGTACAAACATTCCTAATGGGGAAAAGTGTTTATGAATGCCTACCACTGTGAGAAAAAGTGTTTATAAATTTAATGTTTAAAGCTATAAAAGTTCAGTACTTAGAATACAAAAGAATAAGGTAATAGACAAAGCATTTAATTATTGTTTTAATTGTGTTTAATTAATAAAATAATATTTTTTTAATATTTAATATTAATTATAATTATGTTTTTATTATTTATATATATATATAATTACATGAAAATTTTGATATAAACAATATTTACCATTAGTCATGTTCACACAAGAGAGCTTTATTAATGGTGATAAAAAATATATATTAAAAAAGAAAGGATATATATTTTTTTTCTTTTTTTTTTTCAATTTGAGTACTAAGACATGTTAACTTATATGTGAATGATGTAACAATCTCATGTTGTAAACAAGGTTGTGTGGCAGCGCAGTCTCTGTTAAGGAGGTTAGAAAGCAAATTGTGGAAAATGGGGTCGAATTGTAAATGAAACGAAGTGTTTGGTGTAAAATGTATATCAGGGAAATGTTGTGCAAAATGTATATCACGAAAGAGAGGGCAAAAGTAAATGACAGTCGGTAGGCACAATAGCATCTAATTTTTGAAAGTATATAGCAAACCTAATTTTTTTGAAAGTGTATAACAAAGTAAAAAAATTGTTAACAGTGCAAGATTAAATTTGGAAATTTAAATGCATTTTCCATATGGACTGGTGAAAGATAAAAATATATGATGACATAAAATTAATAGGAGATAAGTAATATAAAAATTTAAATGCATTTGTGAACATGGGGTATATGTAAATGACGCTTGCATTGTTGAACGCCATTTATTTTGAAATATATAAAAAAAGAAAAGTGTGTAACATATAAAAGAGTAGATGCATTTGCCATACAAACTACTGAAGGATAAGAATAAAAGTCTAACATATTAAAAAACAAATGCATTTGTTATACAGAATGCGAAAAGATAAAAATAGAGTCTGTAACATATAAAAATTTAAATGCATTTTTTATTTCAAGTATGTCAAAAAATGAAAGTTTGTTACATACTACTGCAAATTTTGAAATATACCAAAAAATTAAAGTCTGTTACATATAAACCGGAATTTCAATGCGTTTGTCATGTAGACTGGGATTGGGGCTCCCGCGGACCATTAGAGAAATATGTACAAGAAACAGGATTGTGGAAAGAAGATAGAGTGCAATAGCTGCAAAAGAAAATAAATGGAAAGGTATAAGTGTTTGCCTATACATTTGTATTTAAGAAAGTGGAATAACTGGGCTGAGAAACAAAGAAATATGCAATGGCTAAACTTACAGTGAGAGTACATATGAGCGCTTTGGCTATTTGCTTGCGGCTGTCGTTTCATTGATGTCGACGACGATTGCGGTTTCAAGGATGTTCTCCACGGCTGTTGGAATGCCGGGAACTACCTGTTGTCTTTCGTTGGCGGTCTGTTTCAATTGCCTTTCGACCCATTCTTCAATGTAGCTTCTCATTGGGGCGACGTTGATCTCATTCTGGATTTTGATGTTGAAAACTTTGTTTTCTAATTCATGGAAGTCGATAGAAAGATTAGAGAGAGCCTGATGAATTTCCTCATTCTGTACTACATATTTGACTAGCCAGTCATGGACGTGAGATTGATCAAATTGAAGGATGTTGTAAAACTTTTCCAGAGACAAGGTATTCAACATAGCAACCTGTTTATTGAACTCTTGCCTGGTTAAGGGCAAGGAGTTTGCGATTAAGAGGGGGTCTTGGAAGTCGTTGGTTTTCCCTGCTAAGTCTATATTTGACAGCTTTGTGAATAATTTATCTTTCTTCACTATGGCTTGTTCACATGGCTAAACAATGAGACGCAAGTTCTTTACTTTTTGTTTTCAACATGCATTCAATTGGTCGATCCGGTTTTTGGATGGAAGATCTTCTTCTCTTCTTTTTGTTTCTGTCATATTGTTGACAATCTTGCCAAAAGGGATGATCGTTTTTAAAAAGAAATTGTCTTCATCTTTTAATTCGGATTGCAAAAGCTTGAGCAAGCTATGTGCCCTGGTTCCAAGCAAAGCGATGGTTTGTGATCTTTTCCACGCCTGGGTAACCAATTCCATTCTTTTTTTGATATTGTTCTCCACATATCCTTTACAGGATGCGAGCAGGGTAGAGGATGCTTTTACATTGGCTGTAGGGGTGTCAGGCATGGCTATTGCCAAAGGATTGACAAGCAATGGCATAGGAATGAAAGCGTCTTCCAATTCCTTGACTCGGTCCTTCAGTTTGGCATTCTGGGTCTCGATGCATCCAATGGAATCATGAAGTGCTTCTCTGGTCGCGGTGTGAAGTTGACAGATTTGGGACGGCCGCATGTTGGCAACGTCAACCTCTGAACGAGATTTGCCTTTGATATTTTTAACATTTGTTTTCTCAAATATCAATCTTTTGTTCCGGCTATCAAAAACAGCGCTCTGGAACACAAAGGATTCATCTTCGTCAAAATTTCGAGTAATGGATATGTCCATTGGATGGCCATGGTGGATGTTGTCTTGGGGCTGATGAAGGAAGGGGAACATGGCATCCAGATCAGTGTCAACTTCCATGTTCTGACTCTGAATTTCCGACTCTTCTACCTGACCCACATTTTTTTTTCTCTTCTTCTCTACTGGAAGCTTGTGAGAACTATCAATTTTAGAGTGAGGAGGGTCGTTATCTCCTCCTCCGTTTGAAGAACTCTGGGTTTCTTTGTTGCTGTGATGGGCCGTTGGAGCGATGCTCTGGGATGTCGTACTTTTTGGAGTGGTATTTGCGGATTGAACACTCTTGTCACTGGGGCCTTTCCCCTATTGTGTGTACAATTTACTGCAACTTTTCACTGTCTCTACGTCGTCGGTATCAAAGGCAGGACTGTCACTGTCTCTGTTTTTTGGCAGGTGTTTATTTACAAAATAATCGTTGAGGCCAAGTGATTGTAAATGTTGTCTAAAAATATCATAAGGGTCAAATTATCTTATGTCTCTAGCATATCTGAGGTTGGAGATGATAAAATGTGCTGCGAAATCATCAATTTTGTTGACGTTTTTCAAGACGAACTCCCCTATTTTCCAAGGCAGAGGAATGAACTATTTTTTTTTCTTCCTTTGGAACAGATGGAACCAGTACTTGTATTGATGTGCTACTTCTGCAATAAAAATGATGTCTGTAACGTGAAATGGAAAGAGAGCAGGTTATTCCGTGGAGCCAAAAATTCTTATGACAGTGTAATTATCCAAATGTTGGAGTGTCCCCTTATTGTCCAAAAAACTAGTTGCCTGTTCAGATATGCGAGGAGCATTTTCTCCTAACAAAAAAACTTTGAAAACAGACAGGAAGCCATTAAAAACCTCATAAAAACAGTGGGAAGCCCTGTGCTTCCACAAGACCTGCTACCAGAACGTTACTGGGTGGAATTCACAGTTGACTTTTTTGGACAGAGACAGTTGCAAAAATTGACAGGAATGTGTTATTGCAAAAACTAAATAGGATGACATATAAAATTTCTTTTCCCTTTTGTAGCTTGACAATTGGGAAGAGATTTCATGGGAAATTAACCTGCCCCAATCAAAAAGGGCTTGTTTGTTGACTGTGAAATACAAAATATAAAGAGCCATGC
>ML776736.1:670728-793129 GCA_009831015.1 Picea engelmannii
TTTTTATTTTATTTTATTATAGACAAGTGTGAAGGTGACAGAGAGGGTGGAGAGCAAGGAAAGAATGGAAAGCTTTGAAAAGCGGTCAGACGAGATTTAAAAAAGGATTACAGGGATAGTCAAGACAACCGAGTGTTGCATGATGAAATTTCATGTTTCGGAATTTTTGAGTGCAAAATGCGTAAAACGGAAGAGATCATGATGGGGCAGTTGAGTGACTGGTTTGTATATTTGCAGAATTCCGCCAAAGTGGCAAAGTATGGAACAGGGAAATTGCTAATTGCATACGTGGCAATAAGATCTTATATATAATTGCCAACTGCTAATTGCAAAGGGGCGCGGATACAGGAAACAACGACTACGAACTGAATATTTCTTCAACCTACCAAACCGACAATTCGCCAAAGAAATTCGAACAAATGGCGAAGTATGGAAAACTGACAGACGGGCTTCAAAATGGGGTGACAATAGTTCCACTAAATATGCGAGGACCCGACGGTTAAATCGTATTTCTCGAAAGTTTTCAGTGCAAAAATGTGCAGCACAGAAAAGGGCATGATAGGTGGACCGTAATACGGAAAAGCCTATGATCTAAGAACGGTTGCAATTTTAATATCTGTCAATTTGTCTATACCGGACCTCCGAATGTTGTTTGGAGGTCACGGAAAAGTAGAATTGCAATGTTGACACGACCAGCGTGCAAGTCCGCCTGTCGATTTGTATATGGCGGAACTGTGGGTGCCAGTTGTGGGACAGGGAACAGTAGACGGTCAATTTAAAGAAAGGGGAAGCGGTCGTTGGAAACGCAAATGCGTGAATCCACGAAGCTGCGAAGCAACGCATTGTCGGGAAAAAAACGATTAAGTAACCAGGAAGAGAAACTAGAGGGAATAAAAGAGTTGGAAAATAGAGAGGCAGAAGGCAGTTTTCGTAAGCGCGAATTGGTTTCAAAGAAGCGCCATCGTTGCAAAACCATGATCTACTAATTGTCACCAAATGCGTTGTTGAAGATTACATTTTATTGCAACGTATGCCTACAACTATGTTCTTGATACATTATTCCATGACTGTAACATATCAACTTAACCACTAAATTTCCTTTTCTACTAATTGCCAGCAAAAGCTTTGTGGAAGATTAGATTTTATTGGAACGTGTGCGTGTAACTATGTTCTTGATACATTCTACCATCAGTGCAACATATTAACTCAAGTATTAAACTTATTGCATTATGGGTTGTTAGCATTAAAACTTAATAATTGCATGTCTAGAAACAAGAATAATGATTTTGCTGCAACATTGTACTTTGGTATTAGTAAACACAAGATCGAAGAAGTACGAGAGCACCAAACGATGCCAATTAGAACATGCGTTAAACCCAGAAAAGAGGCAGCAACGAAGAGTGCAAGGCAATTTTTTTTAATAGCAAATCCATTTAAAATAAAAATAAAAATAAGAAAAACACCGAGTACTGTACATCTATGCTTAGAAATTGGACCCAATTCTTCGGGCCAAAACATTGAAGGTATCTGCGACAAACACAGGCATGGGTTCTACAGTATGCAATATCCTTGGAGTTTTCTCGTTGATGAATCATCCTCTGCTGAAATTGATATTTTTCAAAAGCTTTTCCTCAGAAAGAAGACGAAAATGGTTGCAGGGCAAGTGGAATAGCCCTTAGCTGAAACCGCCTCTGCATAGTCCAAAAAAATTCAGTAGCATAGCTTGCACATGCAATTGCAGAGGCCCAAATTAGTCCATTCTGGGCAAAAGGAGATGACTAGTAGGAAAATAAGTGGCAGGAGCGAGAGTTTTGGACCTGATGCCCGAAAATGTTAAACAATATTTTTTCGCTTGAAATATATCTCTAGGAGCATCAACATATCATTGCTTTACACTGAAACTCTTCCACCCATAACAGATTAATTTGGAACTCTAGAATTCCTACTTTCGCGGTGCAAAGTGCCTGTTGCGTTCACCGTCAGTTTCTTTTCTGAAACTCCTTTTGGTGTTGTCATGACTGCGATCACCGAGCCGGGAAGGTCCGCTCGTTGTGGTTAATTTCAATTTGGGCGCAGGAGTGGGAAGATTCTCTACATTGCCATCATCCATTGATGTATCATCGTCCATCAGATCATCTTCTTCTGGCTCGGAATTCATGGCATCAACTTCTACGATAGCAATGACTGCAACTGGGCAGGTTCTCTTACCAGCCAGGGTTGCGATGGAATTTTTTGGCTTGAAATATATCTCTCGGTGTACCAAGGGACCATCTCCTTTTTTTCTCCTGGGCGGAGGGAGATGAATAGTAAGAATATGCCATGGAATAGTGGAACCTCTGGCCATTATGCCCCAATGTGTTTACTGTGTGTGGAGAGAACTGTTGCCATAAGTTATTTAGAATTTTCGTTTGGTCGAGACGATGTTTGAAATGAAAATCGGGGAGGGATAATATAAGCCTCTGCAAATTATGGTTTAATGCGTATCAATGGAATATCTCCTCGAGCCTTTTTCTCATCAATGACAATTAGTGACCATCACAACTCACTAATTGCACAATTAGAAAAAAGTGCAAACGTGGCGGTGATGTCAAAAAGAGATTAAGAAACTGAAATTTCTTAAAAGCACCAACCCGTCGGCGCACAAAAAAAACAGATTGTGTGGCCTTTGAAATGAATACTTGGAAATGATATTATGCTTGTGGGAAAATCTTAGTTTAATTCGTAGTAATGACAAATATTCTCCAGACTTCCGGACATTAATGACAGTTTAAACGGTTGTTGCAGGATGGCTACTAGCATTAAAGCTTAATTATTGCATATCTGGAAACAAGTACGAAGGCAACAGCAATGGCGAAACCGATTCCAAGAAATACCAAAGTATGAAAAGCAGTCAGGCGAAGATATACCCAGGGCACGTGAAGGGCTGATGGTTCTCGGCCTGGCAGGCTGAAAATTGAGCCTCTATTGTTCCGTGTCCTACAAATAGCACCTACACTTCCGCGATATACAAATTGACAGGCGGACTTGCGGGTTGGTTAGTTCAACATTGCATTTTTTTGGTCCTTAGCGATTCCGTATTAATTCCATAATTAGCCACTCTTTTGGATCGGGGGTTCTCGGATTGGCGGCCAAAAAATTGGGCATCTATTATTCCGCGCTCTACTAATAGCACTGACAATTCTGCGATATACAAATTCAGAACCTAACCTGCGCTAAATTATTACTGTTAAATATTTATATTGCAGAATTTAATTATACGAGAAAGTTTGCACAATTTGGTCGGCCGAGTGATATAAAAGTATTTCCACAAACAAGCAATATAAAAAATAGTCATTCCATACTTAGGCACTTTTTTTATCGCGGGTTGGCGGCCTCGCGGGCTGAAAAAAGAGTCTCTATTGTTCCGTGTCCTACAAATAGCACCTAGATTTCTGCGGTATACAAATTGACAAGAGGACCTACGGGTTGCTTGGTTGAACATTGCATTTGATCGCGGGTTCGCGGCCTGGCGGGTTGAAAATTAAGTATCTATTGTTCCGTGTCCTACAAATAACACCTACAGTTCCGCGATATACAAATTCACACGCGGACTTGTGGACAGTTTCTATATAAAGTATGGAATGAGATTTTATACAGCATATGCGGATCCCTCATTCCATACTTAGGCAGTTTTTGGATCGCGGTTTGGCGGGCCGAAAAGAGAGTCTCTATTGTTCTGTCTCCTACAAATAGCACCTAGAATTTCGCGATATACAAATTGATAGTGTTCTAGAACATATGCGGATCCCTCATTCCATACTTGGGCACTTTTTGGATCGCGGGTTCGCGACCTAGCGAGCTGAAAATTAAGTATCTATTGTTCTGTGTCCTACAAATAGCACCTAGACTTCTGCGATATACAAATTCAAAAGCAGACTTGTGGACATAGTCTATGTAAAGTATGGATTGAGATTTTATACAGCATATGCGGATCCCTCATTCCATACTTAGGCATTTTTTGGATCGCGGGCTCGCGGCTTGGCGGGACGAAAATAGAGTCTTTATTGTTATGTCTCCTACAAATAACACCTAGACTTCCGCGAAATACATATTGATAGTGTTTTAGAACATATGTGGATCCCTCATTCCATACTTTAGCACTTTTTGGATCGCAGGTTCGCGACCTGGTGGGCTGAAAATTAAGTATCTATTGTTCTGTGTCCTACAAATAGCACCTAGACTTCCAAGATATACAAATTGACATGCAAACTTTTGGACATAGTCTCTATATAAAGTATGGAATGAGATTTTATACAGCATATGCGGATCCCTCATTCCATACTTAGGCAGTTTTTGGATCGCGGGTTGGCACGCCGAAAATAGAGTCTCTATTGTTCCATCTCTTACAAATAGCACCCAGACTTCCGCGACATACAAATTGATAGGTGGACTCGGGCTGGTTAGATGAACATTGCACTTTTATTGTCCCGTAGCAATCCTGTATGAATTTCAAATTTAGCGGTTTTTTTTTATCGGGGGCTCTGGGGCTAGTGAGCTGGAAATTGGGCATCTATTGTTTCGTGCTTTACAAACACATTTTTCTAGAACATATGCGGATCCCTCTTTCCATACTTCAACACTTTTTGGATCGCGGGTTCGTGACCTTGCAGGCTGAAAATTAAGTATCTATTGTTTCGTGTCCCACAAATAGCACCTAGCCTTCCGCGATATACAAATTGACACGCGAACTTGTGGACATAGTCTCTAAATAAAGTATGGAATGAGATTTTATATAGCATATGCAGAGATCCCGTATGAATTTCATATTTAGCGATTTTTTTTATTGGGAGCTCTGGGGCTGGCGAGCTGAAAATTGGGCCTCTATTGTTCCGCGCTGTACAAAAACATTGTTCTAGAACATATGTGGATCCCTCATTCCATACTTGAACACTTTTTGGATCGCGGGTTCATGACCTGGCAGGCTGAAAATTAAGTATCTATTGTTTTGTGTCCTACAAATAGCACCTAGACTTCTGTGATATACAAGTTGACACGT
The DNA here is from genome assembly GCA_009831015.1 of Picea engelmannii. Classification (NCBI taxonomy): domain Eukaryota; kingdom Viridiplantae; phylum Streptophyta; class Pinopsida; order Pinales; family Pinaceae; genus Picea; species Picea engelmannii. The sequence continues at coordinate 675,764 of ML776736.1, forward strand.
GGACTTGTGGACATTGTCTCTATATAAACTATGGAATGAGATTTTATACAGCATATGTGGATCCCTCATTCCATACCTAGGCAGTTTTTGGTTCGCGGCCTGGCGGGCCAAAAATAGAGTCTCTATTGTTCCGTCTCCTACAAATAGCACCCAGACTTCCGCGATATATAAGTGGACAGGTGGACTCGGGCTGGTTGGTTGAACATTGCAGTTTTATTGTCTCGTAGCGATCCCGTATGAATTTCATATCTAGCGATTTTTTTTTATCGTGTGTGTGGGGCTCGCGGGCTGAAAATTGAGCCTCTATTGTTCCGCGCTATACAAATACCAGACACATCTCCGCGATTTACAAATTGACAAATGGACCTATGGGCTGCGTGGCTTAACATTGCAGTTTTCATTGTTCCTTGTCCTCTGAATAGCCCTCGGAGTTCCGCGATATACAGATTGACAGATGGACTTGAGGGTTGGCGAGTTCAAGTTTGCCATTGTTTACAGATACCAATCCCTATCAACTATCTAACATATATAAAAACATGATTTTCAATACTAAATTATTAATAATAATTTTTGTTATTCTAGAATTTAATTAAACGAGAAAGTTTGTACAAACTGGTCGGGCGACTGATATAAAAGTTTTCCGACAAACGAGCAATACATAGTAAACATGTACTTTTAGAAAGTATGGACAAGAGATTTTATAGAGCATATGTGGATCCCTCGTTCCATACTTGGGCACTTTTTGGATCGCGGGTTCTCGGCCCGGCGGGCTGAAATTTGAACCTCTTTTGTTTGGTGTCCTGCAAATATCACCCAGACTTCCGCGATATACAAATTGACAGGTGGACTTGCAGATTCCACGTCTGGAAGGTTCAAGATTGCAATTGTCTAGCAATGCTCATCCTATCTAACTTCAGCGAAAAACATTATTTTCAGATACTAAAATATTAATATTAACTATTGTTATTGTACAAGTGAATTACATTAAATTATTAAAGGATGTTAAATCGCTTATTTTAAAAAAAATGAAGGAAACAAAATAATTTTTTTGTAAAATTCTATCACCGCAAGCATAACAAGGACCAATTTGAAGTTTAACACCCTCTTGTTCATATGATAGCACAATTGCACTCCGCACAGTATATATTCGTTGATTTCAAATTATTCCAGGATATAAATTTTACCAAGTTCATTGAATAAGCAAAAATTGCGAAAACAACGATCAATTTGAATTTTAAGAGCCTCTTGTTGGTATGATAAGACTGTTGCACTTCGCACACTATATATTTGTTGATTTCAAATTATTTCACAACAATAATTTGACCAAGTTCATCGATCAAGGAAATTTTCCAAAACAAGTCACATAGTACATTTGCGTCACAACGCCATAGAAATTATCAGACGGATCTGCGTGCCAGCTGGCCAAAAAAATTCAATTATATTGTTTCGTGTCCTCCAAAGAAGAGTTGGAGTTCCACGGTATACAAATTGACAGACAAACCAGATAACCAAGAACCAACCATACTTTAAATAACCCAGAAGAAAGTTCCCAGAAGGTTCCATTGAGCAAAACCCATCGACCTTTGCACCAAACAATTTGATATACAAAGAAAAGACGTCGACGCATTCCTTTTCTCTTGAAACGAACATTCATCTAGATGTTGAACAAATATTACAGAGAGACATGAGGTATTTTCGTTTCCTCCCAAAGTTTGATTTAATTTTTTTTTCCCTTCTTCGGCCGATATGCAAAATTGCATTGTCCTCATTTAAGGTGAATTTGCTTTGTATCTGAAGCTGTCGCAGCATATAGACATTGCTTGCCTTTTTCTGTAGATACGTTTCATACGACAACTCTGCCAATTCAGGAAGCACATTTTGTAACAGAGGCTGCCTAACAGAACACTGCACAGTTGTGTTGCCCACGGTTCGGATAACACCATTGACGCAATGTCCATAAATATATAGACATTTTTCACCGCATCACAGACAATCAATCGTATCATCACTTATCAAAGCGGAGGCAGAAGCAACGGAATGGCATTTTGCACATACAGGCTCAAAGGGGGTCGAGTACACATTGGCTGCAACTAAAAGACCTTCAACCTGCCAATGCGAGCAAAGGGATTAATACATTGAACAATATAATACACAACTGCATCCCCCCCTCCCCTTTAAAACAAAAAAGAAAAAGTAAACAGGTGCATAAATTTGTTGAAGGCTATTTCTATAAGCAAAGTGAGGATGATTTTGTGGATGTATACGCACAACAATTGTAGAGCTAGCTAGTTTCTCCAGATCCTCTACTATATCTACTCGCAACTCTGTTACAAACGTTGTCTGGGTTGTCTGAAAGATCCTTTCTCTAGCATCCTTCTTCTTTGTTATATTTTTGAACAACATAAGTGGAATCTGCCCTCTATGCAATTGTTGTTCCATTGACACAAACAAATTTGAATATGTATCGAACAATTGTAGTTGCAACATGGAACAGTGCAATATTTGTGTAACTTATCTGACATATATGCAGATGCAAAAGTTAAGAACAAAACCGAATATGAAAAGTGGTACCATTGCCTTGTCGTTGTCCGACTCTCCATCCTTTATATGGAGAATGTGTTGCGACCCAAATTTTCTCGCCAGTGTCACAATAGCACCAATCATTCCAATTGGGTAAATATCAGTGCTCTATGCAAGCTGCCTGATAGTCGAGTCCGAGAGGAAGCGATATTCTGAACAAATAGCAGGAATTTTTTCCACAATGCTTGTTTCGTTGAGCAAAATAATTCGATCGCAATCACCACGGTCATATATTGTTTTGGGCAATACATTAAAATTTGTAATGGATATCCCATTACGCGGCAATATCTTTTTTGCATGTTTCTGGACAAGTTGTGGAGGAGCAATCAGTGTGACTGTCATCATGGAGTCCTTGTTTGTCATATCAGCACACATAATGGATCTACTTTTGTTTGCTTTGTCCAAGTAGGTGGTATAGACAAATTATGTCCCCGACGAACAGTTGTCCAGTTTGGCGGTTGTTCAAGGCCTCTATTGACAGTTCTTCGGATGTCACAACTCTAAACCTGATGACATTTTTTGAATAGGAAAACTAAAGTGAATGGTAGTGTGCTACAAGTACACGAATAGTATTGATGAACTATGGAGCCACTGTTTCACAACCACACCTCTTGGTCTGTGGAACATGCAGCACGTTCGGCGTTTCGCTTGTACTTGTTGATACTTCTTGCGAGTTGGAAACCATGTATTGCAAATGGCATCAGCATATCTGCCATGCCATAGATGAATATATAGCCCAAGAAATTTGTTTAGTAAACATAGTAAGAGCACAGCGTATGCATCTTTACCTTTGGCCTTGTCGGTCTGACGATGTCTGGGATGACTGACTGCTCATGGTCGTCTCACTAGTCCAACTTTTTCTGATGCAAGCATGTGTAGATGAACATCAGGACTAAACAAATATATGCATTGTATATTGTCCATCGAAAGGACCAAATAACCGTAAAACTGTATGCATCTTAATTTTTTAACTGGAGAAATGTTTAACAGTAAACAGGGCGTGACCGTAGGTCACCATGGCCAATCTGTATATCGCGGACCCTCAGAAGCCAGGGAAGCAATCTTCAACCTGCCAACCTAGCAACTGCAATCGACAAAGTGGGTAATTATGGAATAAGGTAGAAGCAGGACCACATATGTCAGTTCATTAGTCCGCCAATCGACACACAAGGGAATTTTCGGAAACCACACTAAGCAGATGAATTAGAAAACAAAAGGGATAATAGAAAATGGAAAAAGTAGAAATAGGGAGCGCAGAAAGGCCCATTACTGCGAATTCATCATTTTCAAGTCTAATATTATATGCCCCCACCCGGTTTGTATATTTAATTTACCGGCACACTTGGTATACCTTTTAGAAGATTGTACCACATAACCCTCTGCTGCTGCACAGAAGAATTCATCTCCATATGCAAGCAACCTGTTTTTTCCAAGGCAGCAACGTCGAAGATGCAATCGAGAGGAAGACAAGTTAGTATGAAAACAGACATCTAAAAGAAAAAGAAAAAGGTCTATTTACCCGCCAAAGAGTCCTTTGTCGTGTCCAGCAATTTTGTTTCTTTAAATGCAGAAATGCAGCGCAAACACAATGAACATAAACTAGCTTAGTATGCAGAAAGGAACGTATGTAACCAAGATAACTTACCATGTAGGAAGGCACGCAACTAGTTTAACACATATACAGACCATAAATGAAATACAAAACAACGCAATATGAAACAACAGTACAAGCATGCACTTTTCTATATCCTCTTCAACCGATGCAGTCAAGACTCCCTCCTTTTCTCCAGCTACTCAGTTTGTTTCAATGTGGGAACCCATAAAATTCAATGAACATCAATGGAAGCTGGTATTCACTGAAGAACAAGCAATATGTAGATACAGCAAAACTGACTCAACGAACAGTTTACAAAGGCAGAAACATGAACCTTTGCACTTCTCTATCCATGGTTGTAAACGTCTAGCTTTTTTTTCCCTGGCCAAAATATATTACAAGGCAGAAAATATCACGCAATTACATGGCCGCAGCTAAACGATTTCTAGTTTTCCCTAGCAATTCATCCAGATATGCCCTTTAACCATGTTCTTTATCCTCTACACAGACTGTTGTGCCCACGATACAAGTTCTCAATTTTCCATGGCAAACTACCCAGACATGCTTCCAGACATGAAAATATAATCTTGAAGAATCTTTGTTGCACATATCATATCTCAAGCACAAAAAAAATTGTATCATGCGCACACCAGTCTATGTAGAGGAGAAAGAACATGTCATGTCATATCCGCACATCTGACCATACATGGTCTATAAATGTAGGCTGCATACATATGCTTTATTCCAACAAAAAAACAACAGATATTGTAACTTCACATGTAATCCTCCAACAATTTTGTATACAACTATTTTCTTTCATGGCAGGACTCGAGCACCAGGAAAATCTCATAGAATTATAGATAACGACCTCTGCCAAAATGGCAAATAACACAACTGCAGATTGACTGGTGGGTGCAGGGGCTGAACACCGTAAAGCGCCCCCAAAAAATAATAACAATCCAAAAAAAAAGAAAAAAGAAAAGCTCCAACCACCACCGCTGCACCCCAACCCTGCAAGGCTGAATCAAAGAAAAGAATCCAGCAAGGACCAAACCAGTGAGAAAGAACGAAGAGGTTGAACTACACCCCCCAGGGCCCCAAAGCGCAAACCCCGGGCAAACAAACAGAACCAGCAACCCAGGAACCAACGAACCAACAAAAGCCACTGACCCAGTGAACAACATACGTATCTCCAACGATTACGAAACTACAGCCGAAGCAGAAAAGGAATCGGAAACATACAAGGAACATGCGACTACAAATAAGCAAACATTCTTACTTGCAAACTGCAAAAACTGAACACCAAACAAGGAATACATAATGAAACTATGGCATTGAAACTTACTCTAAAACGATGAAATGCAGAAGCACGGGTCGAATCGCGAGTGAAACAACAAAATACAGCAACCGAGAAACCAACGAAGAAGAACCACTCACCGAACCAATAAACAATGTATCTAGCTTCAACGATTACGAGGATGAAACATACAATGGCAGCACCCGACAAACCAACAAAGAAGAAAGAGTCACCGAACCAGTAAACAATGTATGTAGCTTCAATGGCAGAACAATGATGAAACATACAATGGCTATTGAACTGGCATGTACTCCGAGAACCGTATTTACATAAACATTTAAGACTCTCAGACTGTCTAAGGACCTCGCGGTATGCAAACATTTAAGTTGTCAGGGGTGTTGGAGGACGTCGCGTCATGTAAACATTTACGCTGTCAGGCCTATTGAGGCATCTCGGAATAAGTGTCAATAAATTTCAAGAAATATACAAAGCTTGGGTATGAAAACATTTCAATATGCTTAGTACATATCAAAATTGACGGATATATTCGGGTAGCAGAAAATGCTAATACAAACATTCGAACTAATGGTAGCATTAATCGACCTTCAAGCAATATACAGGAAAAATATATGATTAAAACATACTGTCTACGAGAAAAAGTTTGGATATGTTGCCATATACTACATTGGGAATAGCAAAGCCGGCAATAAGACCTCCAATCTCTTAGCCAATTAGATCAGTACATATATGCTACTTTTTAATATATAAAAATATATGCTTTTAATTCCATAGCTCGAACAATAGGTATTGTGCAAATATTTCCTGTCAAAGGACGAACTAATATGTAGTCAACGCTTTATCGATCGCTATAATCCCTCTATAACTACAACGGAGACTAATAAATTGATATATAATTGAAGGAGAGAGGCGCGTAGTTTTTGGAATTTATGAAAAGCATACAAAATGTTTTTGATCCAAAAGTAGTGATGAATCTATGAGAAAATTTGATGGCAAGATTTTATTGTTTATGATGAATTGGCAAGTTAATTTAAATAAAAATTAATTATATGATAATGTTCCATTTGATCAATATGGACTTTAAGGTATGTGTCATTAATGGGCTAAGGCATCTATTATAAATGAAAAAAGTAAAAAAAAAATTTAAACATAATCATTTTACAAGGCATCACAAAGTATCAACAATATAAAAAGATAAATAAATTACTTAGAAAAAACACTTATTTTAACATCAAATAAAAATAACTAAATTACTTAGAAAAAAAGCACTTATTTTAACATCAAATAAAACACTGCTCCATTTGAAAATGAAAAGTGAAAATTGTACTATTAAAATATCACATCCATTTAATTTTGAAATTAAATGGAAATTTCAAACTGGTGAGAATCTCATGCTTTATGTTTTGTTTCCATGTTTTTTTTTTTTAAAGTTGATGCCAATGCAAAACCTTCATAACTTTAATTTAAATTGATCAATGTTACCACATCTTTATTCACGTATTTTAGTCGAAAGTTGATTAATGGTATGGGAATTTAAAATATTTTAATAAAAAATTAATAAATATTTTATATTATATTGTAAATTGTTACCATTGCCTTTTATATTTATGAAGGTTGGAAATCAATAAAAAAATGTTACTTTGTATGTATATTTATATCACATGTCAAATGTTATTAAATTCACAGATATTAATCTTTAAGGTAAATATTAACAATATCATTGTAGCAAAAACAACGTCAAAGAAATAAATTAGACCTATAACTAATTAAAAAGTAAAAGAATGATTTATATAAAACCAACCAAGTTGAAAATTGAAGATTTGGTTTTTATTAAGAATAAGATGAAAATTGAAGATTTGGTTTTTATTAAGAATAAGATTGAACAACTAATACCATTTCAACTTAAATATGTATATTAGTGTAACAATGCATAATGGAACATATTGGAAACTCAAACATGCAATTGTTGTTGTGTCTTTGTGTTTGGATTTCAATCTTGAAACCACTCTGCACCAATTAAGCATTGCAAAATAAGTCTTAATCGAATATATGTGTGTGCGATATTTACTTATAGAAATAACATGCTCATAAAATGATCACGTGTCAACTGAAGGGAGCCATATTTAAAACATGGCACTCGCGAAAATACATTGTGCATGAGCCATATCCAAAACATGGCATACATGGAAATACACCATACATGAGCCATATATGAAACATTGCGTTCATGGAAATACACCATGCATGCAGACTATTTCTCCCGCCATGCAAATTTTTGTAAGAATTAAAGCATCCAAAAATTGTTCATTGACATGATTTTGGAGGCCACTAAGACTCTCAACTTTCATTAGCATGGTTTTGGAGGCCAGTAAGACTCTCAACTTATTGCATCCATCCAATGCATAGGCTTCAGTCATTAATACATTCTTAGACACCAACATAGTAATAAAATAATATTTTCATCGATGGCACTACACTATAATTGGTCGTAATATGAGAATTTTCACATGTAAGCAGCATAATGTTACAATAAGTATGAGCGTTATGGTCGTGTTCAAGTCATATTAGAGAATTTTTGCCCACATTGAAAAGAATAATTAGAGAATTTCAAGAATTAACCTCTCGACACATCAATGTCATGGAAATAACCCTGCACATTAAAGGAAAATAAGGTGCCCAAAATGAATATCAAGTTGAAGCATCTCCTAACATAATCTAGACACCACTCCATCATACCTCATAATGTATTCTTGCATTTTAACAGAGGTCCATTTACAAAGAAAAGTTAGAAGAAGGACAATATTAGTGTGGAAATGGAACCAATTTATTACCTCTAAATTGTAGACTAATTCTTTGGATGTGGTAGTAGAAACCATAATATAGCCTACAATTGGCATGATGAACCCGTTGTTAATGACCTCATTGATAAACATTAACAGAGAATCATAGTAGCCTTCCATAACCAATGATCTAACCTAAAATCAAACAAAAAAATCATCAATCCACATATCTACTATAATTTGTTGAAGCTCTATAATTGTATGATATTTATTGCTTTAATGTGGATGTTGAACCAAGCCCGTGTTACGAGGGATGCAATAGGCTAAGACACATTCAATATCGACAATGAACTACGAAAAAATATACCCAATACCAAAAAAACCACGTTCCATATAAGAAGACACATACAAATGCATTAGAATGCAAGGAATCAACACAATTAAAAAAAAAAATCCTACCAAAGGAGTGGAACAATTAAGAAAACGTTGAAGAAAAACAAAAAAATGAGTAGTTGGAAGAGTGGACTCGAGTACGAATATAAGTAAAATATGTTTTGTTTTTTTTTATAATCTTGATGGCTTATTTGTCTTACCATGTATACAATCCAATGCTAATATAGTATATAACGAGATGTTACCATCCCTTCACCTTGAAGAATCTAGATGCATAGACTTAGTAATATAATTTGATCTTGGAATTCTAAAAGAAGCCTTTTTTTCAACATTTGGATTCTTGCAAAGGAAATGAGAGAATCAAGAAAGGGTAATTCCACTTGTGTTTCACGTGGCTATCATGTGATTCATAATAAGATCTTGGAGTTACTTGTTATAGTAATTCTCCATTTTTTTTTATCTCTTTTGCTACCATAAGACAGTGAATCTAGTTTTTCATGGAAATCCCTTTGACGGAGAAATAAGGACATGAGTACCAACACTAATGAAGAGTGGAAATGTGAAAAGAACAAAGTAAACATTTGATTGACTGTGGGTTTTGTCTTGTAGGGTTATTTTGGAGAGAAATATTGTGTGCTATAGTCTGAATGACATTGTAGACAAAATCATCCACTATTTTGATGTTTTCTATATTGAAGTATCTTTTTTAATTCCAAATAAGGTTAAAATGACATTTGAATAGTGTAGTATTTGTATTTACAAAAGCCTTTGTGAACATTGTCTTAAGTTCAAAGTTTATGTTTGATAAGTTGTTGATGTCTATCTCAAAGACTAATTTGCACATTGCATCAATTGTTGATCTCATGAAGGGTCCTTATCAACATTCATCCATAAGAGAAACACAAAGAATGGATATTGTTAAAATTGCTAGTTAATTTGCATTGTGTTATGCAGATTTGTACTTGCCAAGGCAAGCATTGGCTAATTAAAATTATAATACACTATTGCAACACATACATGTGTTCCCCAGAGTGACTTAGAAAAAGAATTGAAATTCCTTGTAAGTAATACTAGGAAAATAACAAGCGAAGATCAAAGGAGTTGGTCGATATTGCAAGGTAGGTAAAGCACAGGGGAAAACTTGTATCCCAATGCCAAAACCTTCTCCAATATTTCCTTTGTATGCAATTAGCATATTTTATCTGGATTTGCACCATTGATGGTGTGAATGATGGGTTAAATTGTGCCTTTTGTTGGGTATTGAATGCCATGGATATCAACATTGACTTGTGAGCGTTCCCTTGATGGTGTTATCATTGTAAAATTTTCTTTTGGAGACCCAGCCTCATAACTTAGCAAGAGGTTAAGTGAGTGTGGAGGAACGTCAGACTGGCGAACGAAGCCACATCCGGCAGGCAGGGCTAAATATAGCGGAAAGGTGAAGTAGACGGGGCCTGACAGGTCATGATTGTGAGCGTTACCAAATCAACAGTCGAAGGACGCATCGGGCGAAGAAGTAGTGCATCGGTTAATATCCTAGAGGTGGGCTGATAAGAATACCATGGTTTTGTTCCAAAGGTACGTGGCGCCACCAGATACATATCGGGGGGAAAAGCGGGTAAGCCTGAAACCACCCCAGTCCACCCCGATGTCACGTGTCAAAAAATCATTTGATATATGTCAAATCCGAGGATCGCATGGGGAAAGGGACGGTCGGTCAAATCACTTCATGCCACTTGTTTGAGTACTTTCCGTTCATGCGATGCCAGGTGAGCATCGCCAGATAACCGATTCGAAGGCTCATCATTGAGAATAGATTGGTCGAGCATGACAGGTCGTCGTACCTGTAAGTACTTTTGTCAGTAATTCATGATTGGAACTCTATGACTACCGTCTCTCGAAATATGGATGGCATTACTCTGTTTTGGGCAATCGACGCTTCATTCCTAAACGGGGCAATTACAAACCATATCAACTTCCTAATTTTTGTACAATTAAGGGAGATAAGCTTGTGTTTTCTACAAAATCAGGAAAAATGGATAAAGCAAACCCAGTGGCCTCCATCAAACCAAAATTTTCAACTAATATGACAGATTCATCATTGAAGAAGAAAGAGAAGCTGGTTGCCCGAGTATTAGCAATGAAATTTCATACAAAGCCTGCAGAAGAGGCAAAAGCAGACAAAGAGGTCAGATTAAATCCCATCATGAATGATTTAATCATCAAAAGGATACGTCGATGAGAATCACACGCGAGTTTTCAAGAGGAAAAGGAGCAAGAGACAGAAAATAGAGGTTAAAGCTGAGGTGATTGAGAGCATGGGAGAAAACCAACCGGCGTGGCTTGACACTTTAAAGGAAGAAATTGCTAATCTGAAATAGTTCTCAGACTAAATTGAGTATGTTTCAGAGAATTTTGTAATGATATAGACATGTGGTGGTCAAAGCGAAAATCTCGAATATGTCAGTTTTGTCTATAACGTTCCCTATAAAATATGAGTACAGTTGTTACACGTTACTCCTTTTTTGTAACTGATGTCTATATTTAGAACTGTAGGGAATTTGATTCATTTTGAATCCCGGATGTAATCTACCTATATATATTATTCCAAAGATAAATGAAAAGAGGACTGACCGGAGAGGGTCCTGCCCTCGTAGTAGGAGGACTTTGTAATTTCTTGGAGTTAAATTGAATATACAATGCAGAAGCGTTTCAAACTCTTTATGAAAAAATTCTAATGGTTGTGATATGAGTTTTGTTTTCTCTCACAGTGTGTATTTCTTGTGTCTTTAAAATTCCATTTGCATCTTCTTTTGTTTAAATTGGAGAGTCAAAGGTTCAGAATTCATCTGATCATGCTCTCGATTTAAGCAATTTAAAACTATGTGATTCTTTTCCTAGCTAATTCAGAATTCATTTAAATAATGCTCTGATGCGGCTAATTGTTTTTCCTTTTTCTCCTTCCACCTTGCAAAATTTCAATTTGCAAATTAGATTCATTGCCTCATTTAGCCTTTTTCCTCTGTATAGTTCCAATGGCCTGGTATTGTTTATTTATTTTCGACTCCATAGCCCCAAGTGTCCCTCCCCTTCCTTGCCAACGACTTTATAAAAAAAACCCAAAACAAGACAAATCTAGCCACTGATCTCTAAAGATATATCAAGTGACACGAGAGAGCCCTCTTTGAGTTGAGCAGGCCAGTGCCCAGCTCTAAAGTAGGTTGAAACAGTTACCTCTGTCATTTTTCTGTTCAGCCGGAAAATTTTTACAGAGTGCTAACATTCTGGCGCCATTACTGGGGATCGAAGGTGAAATCTTCCCTGGGAGAAATGACAAAGTTCAAATCTGAGTATTGATGGTGAAGAGTATTCAGACACAGAAAATTTGTACATAATTCACCTAGCGACTCCATTTTCAAGAATCTAGAATTCAAAATTTGTATGGCGACTCCATTGTCCAAAGACTCAGTAGCCTGAAGATTTTATTGGCGACTCCACTCAAGCTTCAAATGTGATTCAAAGATTCCACTGGTAGAAGAATCCAAAAATTTAAATTTTACTAGCGACTCCACTCTCAATGCAGAATCTAGCTTGCAAAACATCCTTGATGACTCCACTATCTGAAGATGAAACCCCTGACAGAGGTATGAAAAAGCATTATGGAAGAAAAAAAGTACTTAAAGTGGAAATTTTTTCAAGATATTTTTTGTTTGTTATAAGTTGCTTCTAGTCCTTTCCTGAACATGCTAGATAATTTTTTCTTCATCTACTGCATGAAAACGATGATCATGATAATCTTGAAGTTGCATATCCTCCTCTTAAGATTATACAAATATACCCTCAGTTTATTGCTGACCTTGATCAAATTCTCCCACCTGAACGATGTGATAGCTATAACCAAGCAGATAAACCTCTTGAGACCAAGGTTGATACTGCATCTCATGTGCTTGGTTCAACCCCCTCCAATATCCTGCATAGATACTGAACATTGAAATTACCTCACACCCTTCATGATTTTCCTCCAAATCACTATGAGTACCTGCCTGTGTTTAATGGGGAACATGGTGTCATCGCAGCTAAAAAACACATCCAAAGGTTTGAGAATTTTATAGATTTGTTTGAGATCGACCATGACAATGTTTGTATGAGGGCTTTCTCTCAATCTCTGAAAGGAGATACCAAAGAATGGTTTAAACATTTACAACCAGAGACAATTAGCTCATGGGAAGAATTAAAGAGTGTTTTTTCGAAGTTCTGGGGTAAGAAGAAATCTCTAGACTTACAGCTTACAGAATTCTATGCCTTGAAAAGGAAAAACAATGAGACTATTTCCACTTTCAGTAGGAGGTTTTCCAGTATTTATTACAACTTGCCCAAAGAAATTCAACCCACTGAAGTTGATGCCATGCTCCATTATACAACAACTCTTCATCCAGATTTGTCTTTCCTCCTGATGGAAAGAAGACCTAAGTCCTTGCAACAAATGTTTAATGATGCTCAAGCGATTCAACACAATATCCAAGCATGTAAACAGATTCAAAATGAGGAGTTAGATGCTAAAGAAAATGACAATGAATATGAACAGAAAATAGTTGATTTGAATCTTGAGCAGAGAGTTAATAATATCATATGCCCTCTTGAAGTTTTTAATGCCAATGATTTTGCAAAAAATTATATTCCACTTGTTGAAAGAGCAGGTGTTGATTTAGCTTATGATCCATCCCATGATAAGCAGGGGGCTGATTGTTTTATGTATTTATTTGTAGACAGTAAGAAGATGAATTTGCAAATCAACTTGTTGAAGAGCAGGTTGATGTTCCAAGTTTTTTCTTGTTAGATGACATTACAAATGTTGTTGATTTGCCTATATATGACGAATATGATGATGATTGTGATGTTGACTACCTAGAACAACTAGTTGTATGTTCTCTATCAGAAAATGTTCCTTTTCAGCAATACAGTGAGATCCCTCAGCTTTCATGTCATAGTTACAGAGAAGAAGGTAATAAAGAAGCTGAAATAAACTCTTTGCCCTTATGCTTTTCTTCATTTAAGTTATTGAAAGAAAATGTTAATATCGTCATTGAGACAAAGGAAAATATGCTAAGACAATTTGGCAAGGAAGCGCAGCCATTGGTCGAAGAGGAATCTGAAAAGAAGTATGTTCAACAGCCTAGAGAAAGAAAAAAATGTGCAGGAAACGAAGAAGATTTTGAATCAGGGGAAACAACCTTGCCATTGTGTTTTTCTTCTTTCAAATTGTTGAAGCAAGATGTAAATAATGTTCCAGATCAGGAACCTTCCAGATATGATGTTGAATATCCGAAGTGCAGTGGACTTGCAATTGAAAGCCATCTTCCATTATGTTTTTCTTCCTTTGAATTGTTGAAAGCAAATCGTGAGATAACAAAAGAAGCAGGAGAGTCTGACTGCCATGGCTCGGTTTTACATGAGCAAATCGTTGTCATCAAGAAAGATCAACAACCTTCATATGCATTAAATGATCATGCGATTAATCACATGAAAGGTTCTTTCAGTTCAGATTCCCAGCCTATGCTCAACTACCAGCTTGAAAATGAAGATGAAGATGATCAGGAAATTGTTGTTAAAAGTCATTTTCCTCCTCCTGAACTTGATGAAGATATTCAACAAGGCAAAGGGTTTCAAAGTTGTCTTTCTTCCCCTGAGAATGATGTGGTTGTTCAATTCCTAAATGGCTTATACATAGAGGAGGATTCTAAAACTGCATATATGGAAACTTCAAGCAGTAAACAAACAACTAACATAGAGTTTTAGGAAAGAAACACGACAGTGTATGCCACTTTTCAATCAGAAGTATAGAAAGATAATGAAGAGGCAATTGTTTTTGAAAATCGTGGTTTTGAAAATACATCCATGGGAACTCTAGACTGTGAAATAGTTCATGTTGTTAGCCTGTCACATTTGCAAGAAGATTATGAACATAAACTTATTTCCACTCATTTACTTGAAAGTAAAAATGACAGTCCTCAAGCAAATTTCCAGAAGGTTAATAAAACCAAATCATAATTTTTTTATGAACAAGAGGATATCATTGACACATATAATATGGCTTTCATATTTGAAAATATTTGAGGATGTATGAATGTTTTGTTGATATGCATGGAAGAGTAGACAAACCTATTGCTGCCATTTCATTTGAAAATGTTCTCAAAACAGAAGAAATAAAGCATCGGTTAATATGTGAAGAAAGCATGTCCTTCTATTTTAACTACTAAAAAAGAAGTGGTCTCTCATGTGTCTCATGACCCTATGGCATGCTATATGGAAAATATTTACAGTATGAATCCACAGTTGATGATGGGTTGTGAGCTTAAGAAAAAAAAGGACAACAAATCAATGTCAGTATTAGATATGGATTGCTTTACACCAGAAGCTTCATTTCAGTTAGCACTGTCTTCTGACTCAGAAGATTGTTATTTCCAATAGTCTCAACAGATTTTTCAGCCTCTTAGTGGCAATCAACAGGTTAAATCACATGAAAACAAGAATGCAACAGAAGGGGTGAAACACGATTGTTGTTTTGTGCATGTTTTAGAGGATGCATTTGAAATTTTAATGGAGGCAGTAAATGGTACAAATGTTTTTAATTTTTTGAAATTTGGATTTTTGGATGAATTTCTGAATGAACTATAAGTAAAAGGGCTTTGAAGCAAGCATGTGCAAGGAAAACAAACACTGGATAAAATGATGGCATGGTTGCATTGGCACTTTCATTTCAACTGACTGGCATTTCGCTTCAGCAGTTAGGGTAGGTAGGTGCGAATAAGCTTGATGATCAAGCATTTTCAAGTTTAGATACCCAAATAAAGTATTCAGTTAAATTTTAGCAGTATATCCAGTGTTCAATCTCTAGGTCAGAGCACGGCACACGCCTGTTATGAGAGAAGCCCAATGGATAAGGTACAGGGTCTATTGTTCTTTGCTACCTCGCAGGGAGGGTAGCATCCCCAGTTGGAGCCCATGTTATCACTGTAAAATTTTCTTTTGGAGACCTGGCCTTGGAACTTAGCAAGAGGCTAAGTCAGTGTGGAGGAACGTCAGACTGGTGAACGAAGCCACATCCGGCAGGCAGGGCTAAACATAGCGGAAAGGTGAAGTAGATGGGGCCCAACAGGTCCTTATCGCAAGCATTGCCAAATAAACGGTCGAAGGACGCATCGGGTGGAGAAGTAGCGCACTAGTTAATATCCTGGAGGCAGGCCGATAAGAATACCGTGGTTTTGTTCCAAAGGTACGTGGCGCCACCAGANGGGTAAGACTGAAACCACCCCAGTCCACCTCGATGTCACGTGTCAAACAATCATTTGATATATGTCAAATCCGAGGATCGCATGGGAAAGGGACGGTCGGTCAAATCACTTCATGCCACTTGTTTGAGTACTTTCTGTCCATGCGATGCCAGGTGAGTGTTGTTAGATAACTGATTCGAAGGCTCATCATTGAGAATAAATTGGCCAAGCGTGACAGGTCGTCGTACCTGTAAGTACTTTTGTCAGTAATTCATTATTAGAACTCCATGACTATCGCCTCTCAAAATATGGATGACATTACTCTGTTTTGGGCAATCTACGCTTCATTCCTGAACGTGGTAATTACAAGCCAAATCAGCTTCCTAATTTCTGTACAATTAAGGGAGATAAGCTTGTGTTTTCTGAAAAACCGGAAAAAATGGATAAAGCAGACCCAGTGGCCTCCAATGAACCAAAATTTTCAACTAATGTGACAGATTCATCATTGAAGAAGAAAGAGAAGTTACTTGCCCGGGTATTAGCAACGAAATTTCCTACAAAGCCTGCAGAAGAGTCGGAAGTAGACAAAGAGGTCAGATTAAATCTCATCATGAAGGATTTAATCATCAATGGATACGCCGATGAGCATCACACGCGAGATGTCAAGAGGAAAAGGAGCAAGAGACAGAAGATAGAGGTTAAAGATGAGGTGATTGAGAGTGTGGGAGAAAACCAACCGGCGTGGCTTGACACTTTAAAGGAAGAAATCGCTAATCTGAAATAGTTCTCAGACTAAATTTAGTATGTTTAAGAGAATTTTGTAATGATATAGATATGTGGCGGTCAAAGCGAAAATCTCGAATATGTCAGTTTTGTCTATAACGTTCCCAATAAAATAGGGGTACAGTTGTTACACGTTACTCCTTTTTTGTAACTAATGTCTATTTTTAGAAATGTAGGGAATTTGATTCGTTTGGAATCCCAGATGTAATCTACCTATATATATTATTCCAAAGATAAATGAAAAGAGGACTGACCAGAGAGGGGCCTGCCCTCGTAGCAGTAGGACTTTGTAATTTCCTGGAGTTAAATTGAATATACAATGCAGAAGCGTTTCAAACTCTTTATGAAAAGATTCTAATGGCTGTGATATGAGTTATGTTTTCTCTCATAGTGTGTATTTCTTGTGTCTTTAAAATTCCATTTGCATCTTCTTCTGTTTAAATTGGAGAGTCAAAGGTCCGGAATTCACCTGATGATGCTCTCGACTTAAGAAATTTAAAACTATGTGATTCTCTTCCTAGCTAATTCAGAATTCATTTAAATAATGCTATGATGCGGCTAATTATTTTTCCTTTTTCTTCTTCTACCTTGCAAAATTTCAATTTGCAACTCAGATTCATTGCCTCATTTATCCTTTTTCCTCTGGATAGTTCCAATGGCCTGCTATTGTTTATTTATTTTCGACTCCATAGCCCTAAGTGTCCCTCCCCTTCCTTGCCAACGACTTTATAAAAAAAACCCAAAACAAGCCAAATATAGCCACTGATATCTAAAGATATATCAAGTGACACGAGAGAGCCCTCTCTGAGTTGAGCAGGCTAGTGCCCAGCTCTAAAGTAGGTTGACATAGTTACCTCTGTCTTTTGTCTGTTCAACCAGACAAAATTTACAGAGTGCTAACAGATGGCAATATCTAATTTGACATGTTCTTTTGCACTCCAAGAGACAATAATTACATGTGTATTTATAGTAGTATATTAAAATTGAATGAATGATTTAGTGCAAAGTGCACAACCAAAAATACATGGCATTTTTGGGGGGTTTTATTTAGAATTTTATCAGTATTATTTGACAATAGACACATTCTTAGCCTCGAGCAACAACCATAAACAATATCAATAACATGCCATTAATCATTGCCACATTCACTTCTCCCCAAAGGAAGACTATGTGTCGATTTGAGGTTTTTTTTTTAATATATGTTTTTTATTATTGATTGTCACCTCCAATCAGGGCTATTTTGTCAAATCAAACAAGCTAATAAAAAAATGGAATTATGTGATTTTAAATATTAAAAAATATTTTACTATTTTCTAGAAACTAAAATTAATAATTATTTTTCACAAAATATTATAGAAGAACTATCGATGTCATAAAACTAATATTATAGAAGAACTATCGATGTCATAAAACTAATATTAAGTCAACTCAACTTTCACCACAATGTGAAAGCTATATTCCCTATTCCCCATTGTGGCAGGGACAAATAATATTAAGTGTTTAAAAAACAGTTAAGTGATAAGTTGGTTAGTATGAAATATCACCTCAAGTAGCAACATGTTAAAAGATTAACAGGGAGAAGGGATAATCTTGGGATAATCTTTATTTGGGGTCGACCTCTAATATTTAACCTTGGGGTAAACCTCTAATATTTAACCATAAGGTTATTATCCACCATTGTATATTCACATCATCATTCTCCCCTTATCCATGCTCGTACCCATGCTCAAGAGGCTTTTTTTGCCTCTAAAATGGTAAGGGAAAGTCACATGTACCTTATCTATCTTAGACACTTATGGAGGCAATGGTGCCACTCTTAGTGCTCACACATAGTTGGATATGTTCAAGGCCAAGCATCAAGGAGAGTTATATGCAGGGTGCTCCTTTCACATGACCTTTCACATGAACATTGCATGACCCAATAGTTGAAGCATTGTATCGCATAGGTCATCTCCATCTCCACCTTATGAGCTTAACACGGGTCATCTCCATTTCCACTCTATGAGCTTAAACACGAACTTACATGTGGAGGTTGACATGTATTAGGGCTTGACATACTAGGGAAACATGTTATTGTGGCACACATACTTAAAAACACCATGATTTCCTCTTTTCTGAAACATATAAATAATTTCAATTACAATACCTTGTTGTGATGTGTTAATCTCAATGACCATGGAAGACGATAACCTAGTAAGGTGGAGTTATGGGATCTGGGGGAGGGGAGGAGTTGACGATAAAGTCCATGGTCCTGATGTTACATTTACTTCACAAACTTGTAGTATCAAGGGAGGTGTGTCATCTTTACCATAAGGAGGCATTTTGGCTAAGGTAGGGTAGGGTTTTGTGGGAAACTATCACGACTCTTGGTGCTCACACATAGCTTCCTTGTGTAATGACAAGTGCAACACCCATGTGCCACACCAACGACCAACCAACAAAACATGACTATTTATTTAAAAAAAAAAGAAAAAAAAAGAATACAACAATACAAGCAAGTCACATAATCCATTTATGATTACCAACAAGTACAAGAGAAACACTTGTAAAACCAACAATACAACACAACATCAAGTCCCAAATGATGTTTTGCGTGCTTACTATCATCAACCATAATCAAATCATCCATCGAACCTTTACCATGTTCACAAGTAAATGCCATTTTCTCAAATATCAGACATCCATCGAGTCCTCGAGTTATTTAACAACTTCTTGCTACAATGGCTATCAACTAGTCAACTCTTATGATGCTTTCAAGGTTTGAACCAAACCATCCATAGAGAATGATTATTGTATGATATCAATAATACCCTCGTTGCCTCAAGAACACTGCTTGGAATATCATTCTCTCACAAGCTGAATCTAAATATTTAAATGAGCAAGATCTCATTTAAAAGATATCTTTGCTCCTTCGACCATGGCTACAACATGGAAGTCACTATGCATAAAACATAAGAACAAAAAATTAGTGTTATTTTCTAAACCAAAGAAAGACACATACTCAAGATCTCTTGTTGCAACATCATATACTAATTTACAACAAAAAGGTGCATATATTCGACCATCATGACATGCAACTCATATATAATCAAAATAGCCAACAATGCATCATCGATGCCCCACATACCAATTTATATTATAAAAGTTAACGATGCTCCAAAAAGAGAACAAAAAGTAATGTCAACCAATCAAGTAAAGACTCGTTAAGACAAACACGCTAAATGAATCCATGCTTATAAATGTCATCTAAAGAACTACTTCAACCTTCAATAATATTACAATTGCCATAATAGAATCACACATCATAATCCTTGTAAACAACATGGCCATCAACTTATTTTTCATAACAATGGATGTAAGGTTTCACATACCATCATAAGTAAACCACGCACTCATAATAACTCTTCCAATAATCATAACATATTTATTTTTGATGCCATTTGTTGTGGTAAAAGTATTTTATCACTTCTTAATGCAGATCAATTCAAAGCTTGATTATACCATTGCAAAGAAGAATTATTTTTTCTCTCTGGATGTTACAAAAATCTAGAGTGCAATAACGCATCATGTTTCTTTTCTCGTAACGAAGACAACAAATACTACTTGTGAATTTTGGCATTTGAAACAATATGTCAAATGAACAATGATGAGGAATGCCATTCCTATGATGAATTTCAATTGACAACTTCCAAGTAATTGTTGAACAACATGCAAATCTAATCTTGTTATTGCTAGCAAGCTTCTCAACAAACAATCAAACAACATTGTACAAATGACTAAATGAGGACACGTTTTTTCACTTGAATCCAAATAAATCGACCAAATAATCATCAATCCATCTAATTTATAGCAAAATCTCATTGAATTTACAATTTACAGTGAAGTTGAAAATAATTATAAGCCCAACAATTTTCTATTCAAGACTTTTATTCATTCCATATGCTCATAATACAAACATATAACAATGAGGAAAACACCCAAAGCTAGGATTTGTTTTACTTACATTGATTAATGTTCTCGAGTGAATAAATTACGTGGTGAATTCCATGGTTAGGCAACAACTCAACTTACCAACTTCTCGTGCCATTCAGTTCAAAACAAATAACAAGCCCATGATTGGGTTGTTATTTCACTTACAAAGCCATTTAGACCATTAATAACTACTAGCAAAAAAAATGCACATGTTTGGGTTGCAAATGAACATATTAAGTATTTCAAACCATTCATGAATACACGCAAGAAGAACACCCATAACTAGGTTGCAATTTCGATTCTTAAACAATCAACTCATTGATTAACACCAGACAAATTAAATATCCTTGGTTGGGCATTGTTTTCACTTGTTGAACATCCCCAAAATATTTACACTTAGAGCAAATTGAATGCCCTTAATTGGGCATTGATTTCTCTTCTTAAGCACCATAGTTTTAAGTAAATCAAGTGCAAGTTGCTTGCCCTTGGCTGGGCAAGGATTTTTCTCTCACCAAGCATTCAAAATGTTTATAAACATATGAACTTGTTGCCCATGGTTGGGTAGCGATTTGTCTCTACATAAGTAATGAATATTAATGTGAATGCATGGCAGGTTACTTGCCCATGGCTATAAACAATTTATTTGGTTTTTTGTGTGTAACTACTCATGCACCCAACCAAGAGATCACACGGTGGACCCCATATGTTCAAATTCCATGGGGGGTGGCCTTGGTGGTATCATGTGTGATATTTCCCTTCTCTTAAATGACAACATTTATATACATAAGTAGAGCAAATCAGTTGCTCGTGGTTGGGCACAAGTTTCGCTCTTCCCAAGCAACACATGTTTACACCTACATAGAAAATCACTCGACCCATGGTTGGCAAGGATTTCTCTTCTTGTCAACTATTGAGAATTTAATATATCGAGAGCAAATTGCTTGCCCATGGTTGGCAGTTTTTTTTTTAAAGCGACACAAATGGACATAATTATAGCAAATTGCTTGCCCATTGTTGGGACATGATCTATTTTCTTGAGCATTAGAGCCAGCTAAAAGTCTCAAGTAAGAATCATACCCATAGTTGAATGATGACTAGTGCTCCAACTACTAAGTTGTGGGTCCAATTACTTAGCCTTGCCAACTATGATTGGGCCAACTAGTTCCCACCCCTACCATGATCAAGGAAAACTTCTTCCCTCGAGATCCCCAAGATGTGTGGCATCACAACCATGAGAAAATCATTAAACCAATTGCTAAGCAATATTAAGTTGCAAGATACACACCAATGATGGGATATCTACCTACTAGGTGTGTTAGGCAAGTTGTGTAGCTCTAGAAAGAGGATCGACAATCACATAAGAATAATCAACATACTTCATTGGATATAGACCACCATAGTTACTCGTTTTAAGAGAATTTTGGTAGCTTTTCGATACAACTAGACATGACTCTCCAAACAAAGGAAGCTCTTATTTATAAGCTCCAAGATCATGATCACCTTACCCCATGCAAAATTGGATAAAATTTTAATTTTTTAATTTATGAATTACCCCCACTTGCGTGCCATGATGAGGATTGACTCTCTCTCTCTCTCTCTCTCTCTCTCTCTCTCTCTCTAAAATTTTCATAAATAGGTCAATTCTTAATTTTATTAAAACAATAATTTTTTAAGTCGGCACAAGGAAAGGGTAATCCACCAACTCAACTATTGCAGTCACGGGGTCATATGCAATCACCTTGGTCTAGCATAATATAAGTGAAAGTTTGAGTTGCTTGGAGGGAATATGGACTTCACATCCTTATTCCATGCCCCCTTTAACATTACTACGAGGCATGTCACCTCCCACAACTAGAATACTCATGGCATTCATGTTACTTCTACCCCTGGATAGGCATGTCTTCTCTATCTAGTTCCCTGGATCCTACATATCCCATGGGAGACTCTATGCCTTTATCTCAAGACTAGGTAGGCAAGCCTAAACATATTTACCCCTCCCATAATCAATAATGCCAAGAAATCAAGAACTCTACATATCTTCATTAGGACTAGGTGGGCAAGTCTATACACCTCTACCCATCCCATCATCATTAGCTCATATGCATCATGGTCGTGTCCCACACCCATGTGATGGCTAGCTAACAAGGCTTGCCCATGTTATCTCGTGCATGCATGGACACACACATTAAGTAACATTCAATACACATTCATCATCTTAAATATGTAATATGGGTAATACAAAATGTTACTCATTTGATCTATTTGGCTCTCGTCATGGAGTCCTCTTTGAATATTCATGCACTCTTGTCTCATTCAACTAGGTGATTGATTGCCTACAAAAGTTGAGGTCAGTGGAATCTCATTGCTATCATGCATAAGATATACATTAAACCATAACATCGTGAATTAGGAGATTCACTCCATTATGGCTTATCTAGCCTTGGGACCCTCATTTAAGGTCACAATCAACAACTATTATCGAGAGTTTTCCATGTAGTTGGCCAACTAGCTACAACACATACTTGCTAAAAACATCAACAAATTATGTCACCAGAGTTTGACATACAACTTAACTTGTCTCCAACCTTGCATTTCATTAATCATGCAATTTATGTGAGCATTCAACTTTTGTAAAGGCCCAATAAGCCTTAGGCCTCCTTTATAGGAGACATATCAATAAAAACTCCATTTCTTGAGTTCCTTACTTATCTACTCATCCTAGAAAAATTCAACACATCTTAAACAAAGTAATCAACATGAGTTAATGAGCATAATAAGATTGATACCGCATGGATGAGCGTACCAATACACAATTCAGAAATTCATTTTACAAGAGTAGGCACACACAACAATAATCACAAGTCATCTATTATGACAAGTGCATTTCCAATCACTATTGCATGATGCATACCAAACCATTTTTCAGTCAAATGATAGAAGAGAGAATCTCAATCTCAACAAAGCATCAACATCTATCCATATCCATATATTTATATACAAGTTTGTCCAAGGTTCACTATCATGCATATAAATCATAACATATACAAAATCTTCCTAAGTCTCAAAATGCCAAGGTTCACATGAACCCAAAAGATTGGGGATGGGGGGAGAAGGTGTGCATTTCCAAGAAATGACCTCCAACAAAGCAACAACATCTATCCATATCCATATATTTATATACAAGTTTGTCCAAGGTTCACTATCATGCATAGAAATCATAACATATACAAAATCCTCCTAAGTCTCAAAATGCCAAGGTCCACCTGACCCCGAAAGGTTGGGGATGGGGGCAGAAGGTGTGCATTTCCAAGAAATGACCTCCAGGTCATGCATAAATCAAGACGAAGAAAACATGGCATACAATGAGGGCATCCCTTAGACATTCACTACTAGGCCAAGCAACAGGAAGAATTATATGCAAGGTGTTCCCTGCTCATGAACAATGCAACCATTTTAATTGAGCTTCTACATTAGATGGTCATTTCCATCTCCACTTATGAGCTTGACCCTAAATTTGCATGTGGAGATTGACATGTATTCAGGCATATCACACCAAGTTAACATGTTGTTGTGATGCACATTCATTTATTCTTTTTCCAAATCAGATAGATAATTTCAATCCTAATAAGCCATTGTGTTGCAATAAATTCAATGGTCAGGGAAGACGATTGTATAGTAAGGCAACAATTAGAGAAATGAGAAAAGGAAGGAGTTGACAACTGAACCCATTGCCCAAATGCTACATTGACTTGGCAAAAATGATAGTATGAGAAGAGGTGTTTGACAATTTCATCTTTACCACACATGGAGCATTTTGGTGAAGGAATACTCAAGTATCCCAATCATTGCCTAAGAATCAACAAGCACATATACAAAGACTAGAGAAAAAAGCTCTCAATCTCTAGAAACAAGTTACATATTAACTAAAGCCTATATAACCTTTTTTGTTATTTAGATTTTAACATACAAATCTTGTTAATTCTCACATCCAAGATATACTTCGTAGTGAGTTATTCCCACAATCAACTAGAGAGGTCTATGATTTTTCCGTAGTCTAAACGTTCTACATTTTGGCCTTTTTCTAGGGATATTTTCCATTTAATTTTGCTCGAAATCCGGTAAGAAATTGTTGGATTTGTAGATTTGAGTGGCTAAGTTTGTATAATCTGAATGCCCTTGGAGTTTTTCAACATGTTGAATCCATTAAAAAATGCAATTTAAACAACATAAAATTACGATTCCGCATCGTCAAATTCCGACAAAAAATCAAAAGGTAGAACGTTTAAACAATGACTATGATCTTAGTCATTACTTCTTTTTTTTAACTAAAACGGTTATAATTTTTTATTGATTAGATGCCGATTGGGCCAAGGCCTAAACACCGATCATTACAATGAATCAACTGTCTTCTTTTCTAAGATACGACATATCTCTTTCTTTCATTGCCAAGGATTGAGGTATTCCCAAAGCTATGGGATAGAAGTCCATGTAGGTGCTTCCTCATTTTTGTTGGATGTTCCTTGAGACAAGAGACAACCCATATTTGCCTTTTCATCTGCTTCCATATTCGATCCTTGCAGAATGTGGTAGAAGTGGGATTTGGAGAATTCTTGCAGCACATAACTCAGTCTTTGCAGAGTCTTGTTGAGCGTTGGGTTGCTGAAGTGGTCGTCCGAGTTTATTGTTTTTATCAAAATTTTCAAATCCCCAAAAACTTGAATTTCTCTAATGCCATTTTCCTGCGCTATCTGGAAGGCTTTTAATAGCCCAAGGATTTCTGCCTGATTATTAGTTCTTCGACCTAAACCCCAGCTGAAGCTATCTTTTCTTTGGCAATCGAAGGAGTAAATCACTCCACCTGCTCCTGCTTTCCCTGGGTTTCCTTTGGAGGCGCCATCGAAAAATATTGAAATACTGCATCTCTTTCTCTTAAATGCTAACCTGGAGTGCTTAGAGGACGAGCAATGATCTTTTTCTTGTCTTGGATTATAAAAGTTCCTAGCCAATTCTTTTCTTTAGGAAGGAGAGAGATTTCGTTCTTGAGAGGGTGATATGTCATTGTTTCTAGGAGGAGTGCTTTTGCTTTAATGGCCACCATCAAAGGAGAATGCAGAACGTTGTTGAAGATCTTATCGTTTCTAGCCAGCCAAATTTTCCAGCATAAATATTTGGGTATGGCCTGCCAAATTCTATGCCATATTGATTTGCTTTACACCGGTTGAGGATATCTCGCCTTCCAAGAGGAAAAAAGGGTTGTAACTGTAGTCTGCGATGGAGCTGTGACATTGAGACCGTTAAGGGTGATCTTCCAAGCTTCTTGAGCAAATGGACAGTCCACAAACAAATGGTCCATAGTTTCAATAGCGCTACAGCACAAGGGGCATCTGTGAGGTCCAACGATACCTCTTTTTATCGGGTTTTCTCCTGTCAACGCTTTCTTGTGCATTAGAATCCAGGAAAAGAAGTTTACTTTTGGAAGACCAATCGGGTCCCATACCTGCTTCCAGAGAGATATTGATTCTGTCGTCGCTTGGAGTGATTGGAGAGAGTTGTAACCTTGAGCTGTAGTGTATTTCCCATTCTTTCCCCATCCCCATTTGTTTGGCGAGAGCAGGTGGACGGGAGCTAAATCCGTCAACGAATTTATGAGTAGAATCTTTTGATTTTGTAGACGCACTGGGATTTCAGGGAATACCCAGGACCACCAATTACCTGTGGCGTCCCTAGAGGAGATGTCTCCTAACTTAGTGAAATCACGTTGAGTAAGTCACTCACAGATTTCTTTTATTTCTCGAGAATTTTCAAGGGGGGGATGGCCCATGATGTTGTCTCTCCAAATCAGCGTTTTTTTGCCATTTCCAAGGATTCGGTACATGTAGTTTTGGAAGAAGTCTAACCCGAGATGACAGAGGTTCCAAATCAACGTTCCTTTTATGGTGTTTTATGCTTGTAAATTTCTCATCGATTCCCCTTGGAGGTATTTTCTCCTTAAGATTTGGCTTACTGGGTGTCTGGAATTTGAGTAGAGTTTCCAGATAATTTTGTCACCTAAAGCTATGTTGGCATGACCGGGATCTCTAATTTGTAAACCTCCTTCATTGATTGGGCGTTTGACAGTTTCCCAATTAACAAGATGAAATTTCTTTTGACTGCCCTTTCCTCCTCACCACAGAAAGTCTTGGATCATATTTGAAACTTGTATCAGGATCGCCTTTGGAGCCAAAAGGAAGGATGCCTAGTAGACTGGCAAGGAAGAGAGGATCGATTTTATAAGAGTAATTTGTCCTGCAGTTGTGAGCCACTGTCCTCCCCAAGCTGCTATTTTGGACTTGATTTTGCTTATTATTTCTGTCCACAACGATGATTTATTGGATCCCAAAGTTAAAGGAAGTCCGAGGTACTTTATTTTTTCCCATGAGGCATAGCCTAAGAATCCTAGGAAGTGGGCAATTCGTTGGATAGTTTGTCGGTCGACATTCCACCTATACACTGCACTTTTCTTTTTGTTGATGAGCGCTCCAGAGATTCTCCAAAAACTTTGAAGGATATTATTGAAGGTCTGGGCTATCCTTATGGAGGCTCCACCCAACAAAAGGGAGTCATCTGCAAATAACGCGTGATTGATTGGTTCTAAGCCTTTCACCATCCTAATGCCTAGGACAATCTCAACTTTCTTCTCAACAATTAGCTTTCTACTTAGTGAATCTGCCATTAAGATGTACAAGATGGGAGAGAGGGGGCAACCTTGCCTTAGCCCCCTCGAGGCTTGGAGAAAATTAGTTGGCTTGCCATTGACTAGCGGGGCTATCCAAGGCTTCTCAGTGCAAGCTTTAATTAAATTAGCAAATTCTAAATTGAAACCAAATGAAAGAAGGACTTTGTAAAGGAATGAGAGTTTTACCCGGTCAAAAGCGTTTTCCATGTTGAGTTTTATGAGCATCCCTTTCTCCTTGTGTTGATGGCTAGAATGCATTGCTTCTTGCACCTGTATTACATTGTCCAGAATGTGTCTCCCTTTAACAAAACCACTTTGAGCGGGGGAGATGAGCTTCCCAAGCAGAGGCTTAATCCTGTTTGCCATTAGCTTTGAGAGGATTTTGTAAGAAGTGTTGCACAGTGAGATAGGCCTGAATCTATCGAAGGCACCTATATTCGCTTCTTTGGGGATTACAGCTAGAAATGTGGAGTTAACGCTACCTCCAACTTTGGCTTTTTGTTGGAATGCTTTTATTATTCTTAGCAAATCAATCTTGATTATTTCCCAGCAATTTCTATAGAAATTGATTGAAAAGCCATCTGGCCCTGGGGCTTTGTTAGGCTCCATAGACCAAATAACATTGCAGATTTATTCCTCTGTAAAAGGCTTCACGAGAGCAGAGTTGTCTTCCTTACTCACCAGAGAGGGGATGTGTGAGAGAAAGTCTGTGGTGGCCTCCTCGCAATCAACTCCATCTTCTTTATAAAGATTCTGAAAATGAATTTCTGCTGCCTCTTTAAGCTGTGCTAAACCTTTGCAAATCGACCCATCTGCAGAGGCAATTTCAGAAATATGGTTTCTAGAGATTCAGGCTCTGTATTGTTGGTGGAAGAAAGAGGTATTACGATCTCCAGCTCTTAGCCACAAGCTACGATATTTAAGCCTCAAGTACTCTTCTTCTTGACAAAAAGCATGAAAGGAATTGAATTGGGCAACTTATTCCTTCTCTAAATCTTGATTGGTAATATCCTTGTTCTCCATTTCCATTTGCAGGTCTATTAACTACTGAACAATCTCTCTTTTGTGACTTGAGGGGGTGTTATTTGGATTTTTAATCCATTCTTTTAAGGCGTGCTTCGTTGCCTTTATTTTCTATTCCCACACATAGCTGGGAGACCCTGTTACTGGAGTGGACCAAGCCGAGTTAGCAGTTTCCAAGAAGCCTTCCTTTTCTGACCAAAGTGGGCTATATCGGAAAGGTATTGGGCCCAGGTTTTCTTCCTCTTCCAGTTGAAGGAGAATGGGCTTGTGATCAGATGTCAATTTAGGGAGGATTTTGGATGAGATTATCCTCTTTTCCAACAGGAGCGAGCTTTGGACTAGAAAACGATCCAAACGAGTTGAGATGCGGTCCGTTCCAACTCTGTTATTTGTCCAAGTATAGAGACCTTTCATGGGCTTGAAGTCCAAGAGATCCCACTGTTGAGATAGATCCTCAACAAAAGGTAGCATTTGGTCCCTACCACTATTGCCCCCTCTCTTTTCTTTTGGATCAAAAACTAAGTTGAGATCTCCAGCTAAAATGATCTTCGAATGGAGTTGGTTTTCTAAAAAACTGATAGAGTTTGCCAACATTCTTTCTTTTCAGCATAAAGGACAAGAACATAAAGGTTGAAGAGTGAGAAGGTAATCTTACTTGAGTAGTGTTGGAGTTTGGTGAAAATCCAATGTTGAGTCTTGAAGGAGCTTTCAAGATGGAACTTGTCCTTCGACCACAGAGTTGCGAGACCGCCCGAGGAGCCCCTTGCGCTCATGGATTTCCCTGCGTTTTTCTTCCATTTCAGTTTGCTGATTTCTAAGAGGGTTTCCCCTTCAATTTTTGTCTCTTGGAGCATGAGGATTTCGAGAGATTCATTTTTCAAGAGGTCTTTGACTACTTCGGCTTTCGATGGGTTCCCCAAACCTTTGCAGTTCCAAGAGACTACACACATTATTTACTAGGGTTGGGGTGGTTGACGCCTCCTTTTGGGGGTCTGGTTCTACTATTTCTCCCGATGGAAATTTCAATAGTGGGTTGGCTTCCTTGCGTTTTTTGCCTCTCCGCTTCTTCTTCTCTGGCTTCCTTATGAGATTTCCTTCTTGCTCTTTTCGTGGGTCTCTCGAAAATTTCTTCCTCCGAGGATCCAAAATTTTCCTGTGATTTCTTTTTTGTCATTTCTGCATATGAGGGTGGGGAGGAGGTTCCCAATGGAGAACCAGATTGGGATGCCTCTGTGTTGACTTTCTCATTTTCAAGGGGGAGGATCTGCTGCTCTGCTTCCTCGACCGTTGGAGCTGGAGTTTTTGGAGTTGAGTTGAGTGGGTTTTAGAAGCTTTTGATTTTGAAGGGGTTGTACTCCCTTCCCCTTGGACCTTTTCTATGTTGGGAGAATCTTTCCCCAATGGCACCCCTTTCTCTTTGATTTTGTTGTTTTGCTTTGGAGGGCCTGCTTTATGAACTAGTGTCCATTGTTCTCCCGTCGGATTCTCCCCGCCTTCCTCAGCCTTCTTTTTGCAATGCCGTGCAAAGTGTCCATATTCGTGACAATGTTTGCATTTAAATGGGAGTTGTTCATAGTCCAGTTTTTGGATATGAGACCAACCTGCAACCTTTAATTGAATGGCTTCTAGGAGCCCAACTTCGAGGTCTACCTCGACGCATATTCTTGCATAGGAGTACTGGTCCTTCCTCTCTGCTCTGTCAATATATTTCCTGAGGGAATTGCCAATGGATTCTAGAGACTTCAGGTTCCAATAGTGCAGAGGCAGATGGGGGAGGCGCACCTAGACTAGTACTGGCGACGACACATCTTGCATCATGTCGAAATCAGGTGTCCATTTGTTCAGGTACAGACCCTGGGGACCCATAAAATATGGTCCGTTCCTAAAGATTAGATTTCTGTCTTCTGCGTTGTCAAAAACGAATGCGAAGAATCCCCTTCCTACAAGATGACTTCTAATTCCTTCAATAACTAGAGGACGCCAGTTCCTCTGTACCCACGTTTCCACTGTTTTGGGGGACGACCAAAGGCCAGTGAACTGTCCAACGAGTCCTCGATCGGCTAAGTTTAAGGCATATCTGCAAGGTTCTATAGCTGGAAGCTCAACTGAAGGGACGCTGTCCAATTTTTTAACAAATTTTTGTTGTATTCCGGTCACCGGGCGTTTGCTGCTGGCCGCTACCAGCTTTCTGAAGGCTGTAATCTCAGGGGGAAGGGGGGGAGGGGCCTTTGGGCCCCCTCTTGAGGCCATAGCTGCGAAGGTTAGCTCCTAAAACAAAGAATGCACCAAGACTGTGTGCGACCTAGCCTCCCCACACGCACGAATTATCTCTCAAGTGTCACACCGCTTTAACTTTTAGTAATTACTTTTTTAATAAACTTGAAAATATATAATATATTTAAGTACATTAATTACAAAACAAAATATTATTTTTTTAATAAACTTGAAAATATAGAACGTATTTACATTAATTACAAAACAAAATTTTGCCTTCCATATAAAAGGAGCTTGATAGATTATTCAAAACGTATTTTTTTGAATGACTTTGTATGAAGGCCGATCAAATAGATTTTCATGATTCCAATTGATTTTATGTAATCACATATATCGATCTGAAAGTATGAGCAAATCAAAGTCACAAGTGGAACCATGATTCATCCCACTAAAAGATGCCAAAAAATGGACTTTCTTTTGGATTAACTTATACTAGGGAACTGCCTCTCGCTTTGTACTCTCATTTTCAATTAAATAAATAGTTTTTTAATTTATATAAAAAGAAAATATTAAAACAAAACACAAAAAAAACGAAGCGTAAAAGAAACGAAGACATTATCGGGTGCGATTTGTCGGAAAGGCGATTTGTCGGAAAGGAAGGAAAGCGTCTGGGGTAGGCCGAGTTTTTGCGCGACGGGTAATTTTTCCGGCAGCAATAAGAGGAGCTCTACCACTAATACCTCCTACACTTTTTTCGTATTTGTCTGACATTTTGTTCTTCTCAGACAAAGCAATGAAGATTTTAGGCGGATGTCTCTACATTTAATCTCGTCGAAGCAGTGAAGACGGTGGAATGCCGAGGATTTTAGAACCGTAGCCCTCTTTCCGGCAGGTCGAGCTTCGAAGAATTCAATTCAAATGCCGAGGATTTTAGAACCGTAGCCCTCTTTTCGGCAGGCCGAGCTTCGAAGAATTCAATCCAATTCCATGGGCGTCGAATAGCTCCGTTTTATCTTCGTTTCAGTCCTGGTACGTAATAACATTCCCTTCCGCTATTAATATTTGCTGTTACGCTGCTATTTCAAGGTCGGATTCATGTTCCTTGTGTACAGATAATTTCATAGATAAACAATAACAGACGGGAGAGTTAAACTGCGGCTTCTGGTATTTGTTCTCTTAAATTAGAATAGATGAAACAACCAGAGCTCAGCAGAGATATACCAAGCCAAAATTTTCTTTAATTGTTGATTAAAGACATGTTTAGCCATTAGGCCACGGACGCTGGAAGGACTG
Source organism: Picea engelmannii (assembly GCA_009831015.1). NCBI lineage: Eukaryota > Viridiplantae > Streptophyta > Pinopsida > Pinales > Pinaceae > Picea > Picea engelmannii. Next base: position 707,697 of record ML776736.1, read on the forward strand.
AGATAACTAGGTCTGTAAATTGGGTTTTTAACCAAACAGATCTGAAAGTACAGTTAAGGCAATAACTGAAGGCAATTATGCCTTAGGTGTTGCAGACGGGCAATTGCCACAGCTCTCAACCCTCTCAACCCCGGAGAATTATATATATACATATATGTGTGTGTGAGAGAGAGAGAGAGACCTACCCTAGATTTTATATGTCTGATGAATTTCCTAAGTTTGGCAGCTGGTGCCCTAGGAGGTAGGACCTGTGGAGAATGCCCGGTCGGTGAATTACGGCTTAAGTATTTTGTTTGTGATGCATATAATTGTATCATTGTCTCATGCCCGTTTATTCCATCTTCTGCCCAAAGATCATACATTGCTACAATGCATGACATCAGATGACAAGTTTTTCAAATTGCCCAGCTGCACAACCAGAATTTGCCTTTTCGCCCCATGTTATTTGGAAGCGGCTCGAGGACCAGGCCGGATGCTATTAGAATATGGTGTCTTGGGTTCCTATGTTTTTTCCTGCCGCTCTGCTACAATTTATCTGCCAAGCAGTGCAATTAGCTTGCTGGTGAATAGGTTGCCATCCTCATGTAAATGGCATCTTCAGAGGACACACATTTGCGGATGAAATAATATCGCGCTTCTGTAATTTCTTTCTCTCGAAATGCTTCTAAATTGACCCTAAAGATGGTTGATATGGGACATGATAGAAATGGGTGCTGCAGTTTACTTGTAACAGTCTTGAAACAGCAGTTAAGAATGATTTGAAGTCCTGAAATGGTCAACTTTTGTTCGACTTCGTGAGATGTCTGATGAAAAATCCTGCCCATATCAATGAAAATGATGATGGAAATTATTTTAATATACTTCTTATCATGGAAGAAATATTTTATACACTGTTTTTTCTTCGAACACTCTTCTTTTTACAGAGGTCAACCTAATATTCTCACGCCATTGTTATTATGGAAGAAATGTTTTATTTTATAAAATTGCCCGCGTAACTATTGGAAGATCAAGTACCTTAATTGGTCCTGTTGTTGTCTGTGTTTTATTCGATGCCAACAAAAAAAAATGTTCAGCATTGAAGAGCACAATAATTGTGATGGAAGTGTGTTATCAATAACTTGCATTTGGCTATCACCAGCATAGATATTTATTTTTTTCCAAGCAAAAAAAGTAATTACATTTGATGTTTCTAGGGAGAAATCAAAATATACATTGTCCAAGCCTCATGGCTTTTGATTCCAAAATAAAAAACAGTCTATGTCCTATCAAGTCTTCTACATATTACAGTCTTCCAAAAACAGATCATGGCCTTTTTAAGAGGCCTCCCATAACTCTCATCATCATTACATAATAGTCCCAACAGGACTCCAGGGCATTACCCCACCACAAACTTTTCTGCAAGGATCACTATCCACATCAAGTCAAAAAATAGAAATGAGAGAATCAGATGAGATCTGCTCCTCTGTATTCTTGAGCCACCAATGTGCCTTACTGCAAGGAGAGAGCAGGCTTTGATATAGAGTCTGCTTTTGTATTGGATTCCCTGAAAATATGAGTAAAGGAGATAAAATCAAAGAGATTCTTTACCTCCAGAACTCTATGCATGATAGGACCCAGAGCTAGATTTGTGATTTGACACTTGTCATTTGCTCTATCCATAAGCAATTTAGAGTCACCCAACACTTCCTGATTCCTTTGTCTGCAGGTGGAGTTCCTTGATAGGCACCATCAAAGAAACCCTGGGCTATAGAAGAGTCAATCACTGGTTCCTTTAAGGTCCTGGTAATATTCAAAGATATCAACAGCATAGATATATTAAGCATCGAGAGGGATCAAAGAAAACCTTAAACTTTCATGGTGCTTAAAAGATCGCGCTTAAGATCGATCTATGCTGGTTTATTTTATTATTATATATATTTTTCTATTATTATGGTTGCCTTTTTTTATTATTTTTCCTTTTTTTTCACTTTCGAGTTACGGACTTCAACTTTTCTTTCATTTTAGTTTGTTAGTGTATGTTACGTTACACATCCCATCCATAATGGGCTATAGAGCGCACCTTGCTTCTTTAGGTGCAATTATTAAATGCAATTTTTTTTTCTCGTTCTGGTTCAAAGAACCGGTCTATTAATATATTGGAGAATATATAGAAAGGGCCTGTATGGTCAATCACACATGAAGGAAGGTAGTACAAATATTGGAAAATAGCAAGTTTATAGAAACTGGGGAAACAAATAAACTGATAGATGCATGTGCATAGGCAGAGTGGGGAATTCCAATCAAAGAGGGTATTGAGCTTGACCATGTGCCTTTGGGTTGAAGTCTGCTTGCTAGGATTAGGCATAGGCGAGAGAGCCAACAATGTTCTAGGTTCCAAATTGCAGCACATTCTATGCTGTGATGTTAGAGCTAAACAACAAGCACACACTAAACTCCAATATGAATTCAGGGAGATTCCATTTCCTTTCTTCCGTGTTGATCCAAGGGTGTGTGTGTTGAGATTTGGGTACCTTGGAAAGTGGTTCCCTTGTGTTTGTGAGATTCTAAACACATGTGGGAAATACTTTGTACCATGTACCATGTACCTAAGTCAAAAGTACTTTGTACCATGTACTTTGACTTAGGAGATTTAAGTCAAAAGTGAAATTTGGTCATTTTAGCCTAAAAATGACAATTAATTCACTTTGATGATCTCAACCATTGATTAGGGATGAGATGAGATGATCTCATCCACTCATATTTTAGGTTTCCTTATGCTTCCTTAAGGAGGGCGCAAGGGCAAAGGAGAGGCTATTATTCCTTGTTATGTTCACCAAGAGAGTTGGGAGAGGAGCATGAGGATGAGGTTGGATGCATTGAGTGAGGAAAGCTTGGGCACCCACATTCATGGTGGTAGCTAGCAAGCTTAGTCCTTCATTTATTTGTGGAGCTAGTTCTTGCTAGGAGGAGGGTGCATAGCTTATGGTATGCATGTGCTAACATCTTATGGTATGCATAGGTGTGTTATATAGCTTATGGTATGCATGTGCTAACATCTTGTGACAAAACTACATGCTAGAGCACCTATATGGCCTATGTAATTGTAACAGAACAACAAAGAAGTTACTGAAAAATTTGCTATTATAAAACAACAACAAACCCTTGTTTGACAGTTGAAACTTAGAGCCAACTTGAGGTCAAAGACAGACCTAGTTGGCAGCTTGTTAGGACCTGGAAAATCTTCAGTGTGTGGAGGTGGACTTGAAGAGGAAGCTTCCACCTTTCATTTCTATGTGCACTGTGTGCCTTGAGTTAGTTTATGTCTGAACCAAGACACAGACATTGTATTGTTGCTAAACATATTCTCAGATATTTGAGAGGATCCATTGCATATGGACTTAGATACACTTCCAGTGGAAGAGTGTTGCTTCATGGTTATGTTGATTTAGATTGGGTTGGAAGCTCAGTGGACCGAAAGAGTACTTGTGGATATTGTTTTAGCTTGGGTTCAACTATGATATCTTGGTCAAGCAAGAAACAGAGCTCTATAGCACAAAGTACAATTGAAGCATAATATATAGCAGCCAGTAATGCAAGCAGAGAAGCAGTGTGGCTGAGAAAGCTTTTGTTTGGGTTGTTTCAAGAAAGGTTAGAAACAACTGTTATCCATTGTGATAACCAGAGTTGTTTAAAGCTCACAGAGAACCTAGTCTTCCATGACAGATCAAAGCATATTGAGATGGAATATCATTTCATCAAAGACATGGTCCAAAGACGTATCATCAAGCTGCAGTACATTCGTATTGATGAGCAGATAGCAGATATTTTGACTAAGCCTCTGTTACTTGGAAAATTTGTGTACTTCCGGGACAAGCTTGGTATGGCAGAAAATGTGCCCCTCATTGAGAGGGAATAACAGCATCAAAAGATATTCTCCAATGTGAGGCCTTAAGTGGCCACACTGAAGCTAGCCAGGGAGATTTGGAGAATCAACCAGTCTTGTGAGGTATTGACAAAAGCCAGGGGGAATGTACAACCTCTGTGAGTCCAACCAAAAGTCAAGATGAACGAGATGCTATGTAAGTCTAATGCAAAAGTCGGGGGGAACGTACAACCTCTGTGAGCATAGACAGTCTAGTGCAAAATTCAAGGGGAACGTACTACCTCTGTGAGCATAGACAGACTAGTGCAAAAGTCAGGTGGAACATACAACCTCTGTGAGCCTAGTCAAGTCTTGTGAGCTTTGTTTGTCAAAGCAAAAGTCAAGACAAGGAAATGTGAAAAATTCTCCTAGGTCTTCATGATGAGCTATGAGCATTCCTTAGGGACTGGCCACCCCTAAGTGAAATAACTCTAGCAGTTGACCATGGTTAAGGAGAACTAGATAATCACATTCTAAGATCCTTATCTGCATAAGGATATGAAACTTCTTGTGATATATTGATCCTGTCAACAAGTTAATGATCGTGTGCAATAGAAAGAACTGTGTGGATGCTTGAAGAATACCCTCTTTGCTGAGAGGGAGTGTTAAAAATTAAAGCAACTTTAGAGTTTATTCTTTACCAAGCAACTCTCCAAAGCTGCTCTCCTCAAGCAACTCTCCAAGCTGCTCTCCTCAAGCAGCTCTCCAAGTTGCCAATTGTCCTTAAGCTGCCCCCTTGCTAGCTGTCCTTAAGCTTCCCCCTTGTCAGCTGTCCTTAAGCTGTGCCCTTGCCACCTATCCTAGCTAGGTCCGCCACCTACCTAGCTAAGTCGACCCTAACCTAAAAGATATTCCTAACCTAAAGTTCCTATCCTAACTTCTATCCTATATAAAAAGAAGGAGTCTCCCTCTTCTTCATTCATTATTTTTGATATTGGTTTATACATCAGTTCTGATATATGAGTTAAGTACTCCCTATTTTTGAAGGAGCAGCTAAGCTATTTCTGTGGGAGCAACCTAGTCTTATTTTGAGGAGCAACTAAGCTATTTCTGTCTAAGTTATTTCTATGGGAGCAGTCTAGTCTTATCCTGAGGAGCAACTAAGCTATTTTTGTGGGAGCAACCTAGTCTTATTTTGAGGAGCAACTAAGCTATTTATGTCTAAGCTATTTCTGTGGGAGCAACCTAGTCTTATTCTGAGGAGTAGCTAAGCTATTTCTGTGGGAGCAGCCTAGTCTTATTCTGAGGAGCAGCTAAGCTATTTCTGTGGGAGCAACCTAGTCTTATTTTGAGCAACAGTTAGGAGGTTCATTTATCATGCTATTCTGGACAACAACAATTTCTTTGTTTTGAACAACAATAATTTCTCTATTCTGGACAACAACCAAAGGCTGTTCTAGACAACAACTAAGAGGATTTCTGTAGCAATTGATAGCTCTGTTTTTGGACAACAAATAAGAGACAAATTTACTCTGTTTTGAGGTCAAATCCGAGGCAACAGAAAGGATTTCTGTAGCAACTGATAGCTCTGTTTTTGGACAACAAATAAGAGATAGAGTTACTTTGTTTTGAGGTCAAATCCGAGGCAACAGAAAGGAGGACAACAACTTTGTTCTTAGCAGATTTGTAATAAAGGCTTAGTACTATTGTCTTGTAAGTTCATTGTATCTATTTGACTGATCAATATATCACAGAAGTTTACTGGGTTTTCTTCCCCTTGAGGGTTTCCCAGGATAAATACTTGTGTCTTTGTGATTGATTGTTTTTATACTTTAGTTTATTTGCTTACGATTTGAAAGAACACTACTGTTATATTCTATATTTGTTTATGCTTGAAAATTTAACATGGTATTAGAGCTCTAGGCCGTGAAAGAGCTCAGTTCTGCAGTTTGCTAAGAGCCTACGCAAATCCTTAGGAATTATTCAAGCATAGTATTGCAGAGATGTCTTCCATTTTTGTAAGACCTGAGGACAGACTTGAAGGGGCTTCAAACTTTAATGTTTGGAAAGCCAGAGTCATAAATATTCTGGAAGAATATGACTTGGACAACTTTGTGACCAACACAATAGAAGAGCTCACCTCCAATGCATGAAGGACAACCTTCAAGAAGAATTAGGCAAGGGCAAAGAGAATTATATTTGATTCAGTCAAAGATAATATCATGGATGTTATAGCACCTCTGAAGACAACAAAGGAGTGTTTTGACACTCTATTCAATCTGTATGAAAAGAAGGCACCCAATTAGAAGAGGGTTCTAAAGAATAAGCTTCGAACCGTCAAGATGGAGAATGATGACTCCATAGCTTCATTCTTCACAAAGATCTCTCAGTTAAGGGATCAACTACTAGTCATTGGTATAATCATAGATGATGGTGATCTCGTCCAGACTGCTGTGGATGTTCTTCCATCTTCTTGGGAGACATTTCTGGTCGGGATAAATGCTCGTGAAAACGAGCTAGACTTTGAAAGGCTGTGGCATGATTGTCTACAAGAATAAGGGAGAATTCAGAGTAGAAATGGTACTTCAAAGGAACAAAACCTTGCTCTAGAAGCAAGGACAAGGAAAGCGAGAAGATTTACTCCTTAGAAGAAATTTCCTCAGAAGGAGAAAAGTAAAAATAGCTTCACAAGGAAAGAGTTTGATATGTCAAAAGTAAAGTGCTTCAACTGTTAGCAAAAGGGGCACTTTGCTAGAGATTGCCCAAAGATTAGAAAAGGGAACAAAGGCAAATGTCATGCTTCTATTGCTGTAGAAGATGAAGATGAGTCTCGAAGAACAAAGACAAAAGAGGCTTCCAGTAATGAAGAGACCATGAGAGAATACTATCTTATTTCAACACTCTTTGGTTCTCTTACAAATGGTGCTGAATCTTGGTTGATAGATAGTGGAGCTTCTAGGCATATGACTGGAAATAAAGAAGTCCTTGCAAACTTCAAGGAGAAGAAGTTCTCTGCTCAAGTAGAACTTGGAGATAATACCAACTATACAATCAAAGGATTTGGTTAGCTTCTTTTCAGCTTCAATCTGGAGGTGAGCTACACATCGAAGAAATTTTGTATGTTCCTGGTTTAAAGAAGAACCTTATCTTTGTTGCAGTATTGGAAGATAAAGGTTACATGGTAATCTTTATGGACAAGAAAGCTTTCCTATGGTCGAAGAATCAAGAACTAAGTTCAACAATTGTGATTGGAGTTAGAGAGGGAGGCCTTTACAAACTTTCAGGACATATCCAAGCTTTGGTTCATGCTTCAGTTAGTCCATCTGAGCTGTGACATAGAAGGTTTGGACATCTTCACTTCAAAGCGCTCCCCAGACTTCAGAAAATGGTAAGAGGTATGCCCATCTTTCAGTTTGATCATGATGGTATTTGTAAAGGTTGTGTTCTTGGTAAAAACATAAAGAAATCCTTTCCTAACAGTAACTCAAGGTCTAAAGGGATTTTGGATTTGATTCATTCAGATGTATGTGGGCCTATGTCATCTCCTTCCTTGAATGGATGTCTTTATTATGTGATTTTCATAGATGACTTTTCTAGAAAAAAATGGATCTATTTTCTAAAAGCAAAGAATGAAACTTTTAGTGAATTTCTAGAATTCAGAGCATTGATTGAAAATCAGACTGAAAAACATATACGTACTTTGAGGACTAACAATGGTGGAGAATTTGATTCTTGTTAGTTTGATGACTTCTGTAAAGAAGTAGGAATCAAGAGATAACTAACTGTGCCCTATAACCCTCAACAAAATGGGATTGCTGAGAGAAAGAACAAAACAATCCGTGAGGCAGCTAAAGCCATGATGTGTGATCAGGATCTTCCCTCATCACTTTAGGCAGAAGCCACAAACATTGCAGTTTATATTCAGAATAGAAGTCCTCATGCTATTTTGGGAGAAAAGACTCCAGAAGAAGCGTTCACTGGCGAAAAGCTAGAAGTGGGACGCCTGAGGATTTTCGGATGTCCAGTTTTCGTTCATATACCAAAAGAGAAAAGAACTAAGATGGAGCCTTCTGGAAAGAAAGGAATCTTTGTTCGATACAGTGAAACATCCAAGGCATACATAATCTATGTTCCAGGCCAAAGATTTATCGAGGTAAGTAGGGATGTAACTTTTCATGAAGAAGCTGCATTCAAGCATTCTAAAGAATCACAACAAGATACAGAGATGGACGAACCTGAAGAGCCATTGGATCAAGTTGATACTATGGATCCAGTAGAACAGATAGAGAGACCTATGGAGGTACCTCCTGCTAAGAGGAAGCCTGCCTGGTGTAGAGAAATTCTGCGAGAGGCAGAAAAACATGCATCTCCTTCAAGTACTTTCAGAGAAAGTAATAGACCTCAAAGATTTTCAGGTTATGGGGCTCTTATGGCTTAGATTAGCGATGTAGAGCCCACCAACTATGAGGATGCTGCTATGCAGCAAGTATGGAAAGATGCCATGGTGGAAGAATATCAATCCATCATGAAAAATGATGTATGGGAAGTAGTACCAAGATCGGAAGGAAAATCTGTGATTGCTTCCAAATGGTTGTTCAAAATCAAGCATGCAACTGATGGAAGTATTGAGAAATACAAAGCAAGATTTGTGGCTCGTGGTTTTTCTCAAAAGGAAGGTATTGACTATGATGAAACATTCGCACCAGTGGCAAGGTATACTTCCATTAGGACCATCATATCCCTCGCTTCAGTTTTGGGTTGGAAACTTCACCAGATGGATGTAAAGACTGCATTTCTAAATGGTCAAGTTGAGGAAGAAGTATATATAGAACAACCAGAGGGTTTCGTGGTTCAAAGAAAGGAATCACATGTGTGCAAATTAAAGAAAGCACTGTATGGGCTAAAACATGCACCAAGAGCCTGGTATGCGAGAATCGACAGCTATCTTCAAAGCTTGGCTTGGATTTTTCCAAGAGTGCAGCTGATCCCAACCTTTATTTTAAGGTAATAGAAAATCATCCTCTAATTTTGATTCTATATGTTGATGATTTATTTCTTACTGGAGAGGAACAATTGATAGCTCAGTGTAAGAGGGAGCACACTTCTGAATTTGAAATGAAAGACATTGGACTCATGCATTACTTCCTTGATTTGGAGGTATGGCAAAGATCAGATGAAATTTTCCTTTCTCAAGGGAAGTATACAATTGATATATTGCGCAGATTTGGTATGCTATATTGTAAGTCCATGTCTACACCCATGGTATCTAACTTAAAGAAGTTACATGAGTCAGATTTTGGATCAGACTTGGTGGATCCATCCTTGTATAGGCAACTTATTGGATCCTTAATGTATTTGATCCATACAAGGCCTGATATATGCTTTGCTGTAAGCGCCTTGAGTCAGTTTATGTTTGAGCCAAGACACAAACATTGGATTGCTGCTAAACATATTCTCAGATATTTGAGAGGATCCATTGCATATGGACTTAGATACACTTCCAGTGGAGGAGTGTTGCTTCATGGTTATGCTGATTTAGACTGGGCTGGTAGCTTAGTGGATCGGAAGAGTACTTCCGGATACCGTTTTAGCTTGGGTTCAACTATGATATCTTCGTTAAGCAAGAAACGGAGAATATAGCAGCCAAGTACAGTTGAAGCAGAATATATAGCAGCCAGTAATGTAAGCAGAGAAGCAGAGAAGTAGTGTGCCTGAGAAAGCTTTTGTCTAGGTTGTTTCAAGAAAGGTTAGGAACAACTGTTATCCATTGTGATAACCAGAGTTGTTTAAAGCTCACAGAGAACCTAGTCTTCCATGATAGATCAAAGCATATTGAGATGAAATATCATTTCATTAGAGACATGGTCCAAAGACGTATCATCAAGCTGCAATACATTCGTGCTGATGAGCAGATAACAGATATTTTGACGAAGCCTCTGTTACTTGGAAAATTTGTGTACTTCCGGGACAAGCTTGGTATGGCAGAAAATGTGTCCCTCACTAAGAGGGAATAGCAGCATTAGAAGATATTCTCCAATGTAAGGCCTTAAGTGGCCACCCTGAAGCTAGCCAGGGAGATTTGGAGAATCAACCAGTATTGTGAGGTATTGGCAAAAGCCAGGGGGAACGTACAACCTCTGTGAGTCAAACCAAAAGTCAAGACGAACGAGATGCTATGTAAGTCTAATGCAAAAGTTAGGGGGAACGTATAACCTCTGTGAGCATATATAGTCTAGTGCAAAAGTCAAGGGGAACGTACAACCTCTGTGAGCATAGACAAACTAGTGCAAAAATCAGGGGGAACATACAACCTCTGTGAGCCTAGTCAAGTCTTGTGAGCTTTGTATGTCAAAGCAAAAGTCAAGACAAGTCTTGCGAGCTTTGTGTGTCAAAGTAAAAGTCAAGACAAGGAAATGTGAAAAATTCTCCTAGGTCTTCATGATGAGCTATGAGCATTCCTTAGGGACTGGCCACCCCTAAGTGAAATAACTCTAGCAGTTGACCATGGTTACGGAGAACTGGATAATCACATTCCAAGATCCTTATCTGCATAAGGATATGGAACTTCTTGTGATATATTGATCATGTCAACACGTCAATGATTGTGTGCAATAGAAAGAACTGTGTGGATGTGGATGCTTGAAGAATACCCTCTTTGCCGAGAGGGAGTGTTAAAAATTAAAGCAACTTCAGAGTTTATTCTTTACCAAGCAGCTCTCCAAAGCTGCTCTCCTCAAGCAGTTCTCCAAGCTACTCTCCTCAAGCAGCTCTCCAAGCTGCTCTCCTCAAGTAGCTCTCCAAGCTGCTCTCCTCAAGCAGCTCTCCAAGTTGCTAGCTGTTCTTAAGCTGCCCCCTTGCCAGCTGTCCTTAAGCTGTCCCCTTGCCACCTATTCTAGCTAGGTCGACCACCTACCTAGCTAAGTCGACCCTAACCTAAAAGATATTCCTAACCTAAAGTTCCTATCCTAACTTCTATCCTATATAAAGAGGAGTCGCCCTCTTCTTCATTCATTATTTTTGATAGCAGTTTATATATCAATTTTGATATATGAGTTAGGTACTCTCTATTTCTGAAGGAGTAGCTAAGCTATTTTTGTCTAAGCTATTTCTGTGGGATCAGCCTAGTCTTATTCTGAGGAGCAACTAAGCTATTTATGTGGGAGCAACCTAGTCTTATTCCGAGGAGCAGCTAAGCTATTTCTGTGGGAGCAGCCTAGTCTTCTTCTGAGGAGCAGCTAAGCTATTTCTGTGGGAGCAACCAGTCTTATTTTGAGGAGCAGCTAAGCTATTTCTGTCTAAGCTATTTCCGTGGGAGCAAGCTAGTCTTATTCTAAGGAGCAACTAAGCTATTTCTGTGGGAGCAATCTAGTCTTATTCTGAGCAGCAATTAGGAGGTTCATTTATCAGGCTATTCTGGACAGCAACAATTTCTCTTTTTTGAACAACAATAATTTCTCTGTTTTGGACAACAACCAAAGGCTGTTCTAGACAACAACTAAGAGGATTTCTGTAGCAGCTGATAGCTCTGTTTTTGGACAGCAAATAGGAGACAAAGTTATTCTGTTCCGAGGTCAAATCTGAGGCAGGAGAAAGGAGGACAACAACTCTGTTCTGAGCAGATTTGTAATAAAGGCTTAGTACTATTGTCTTGTAAGTTCATTGTACCTATTTGACTGATCAATATATCACATAAGTTTGCTGGGTTTTCTTCCCCTTGAGGGTTTCCCAGGATAAATACTTATGTCTTTGTGATTAATTGTTTTTATACTTTAGTTTATCTACTTAAGATTTGAAAGAACACTACTGTTATATTCTATATTTGTTTATGCTTGAAAATTCAACAACAGAGAAATTCGAGGATGAATTTTCTCTGGTTACCTCTCTTTCTAGTAGCAACAGTTTGGCTGAGTTGGAGGACAGTGGGGCAGGGTTCATGGACAATGGATCATCTCGCTCGAAGTGTGATGATGTGATCAATCGTCTGGTCATTTGGGTGGAAACCAGCTTGCCCTCTACCCCTGAGATGATGTATGTCCAGGTTATCAGGGAGCCACTGGTGTAAAATTGTGGCATAAAGCTTGGAGAATGTGTGACCCACCATGATAGTCCGATAATTATTTGGATCGGAACTACTCCCTGATTTATGGATTGGATGTATAATGTGTTGTGTCTTGGAGGGGAGGAATCCTGAACATACCATCTGGTTAAATAAATCAACAATATAAAACTCAAGAGACCGGATACCCTGCTTAAGGAACTCGGCCTGAAGCCCTTCCTCATCTGTTACTCTATTGGTACTCATATCTTTGGCTGCTCTCCTAATATCATGCTCAGAAAAGAGGTGGCAGGAGGAGGGGGAGGAGGATAAGCGGGTGGGAGGTTGTCCAGGAATATCATAAAGGGAGGTGGTATGGGAGAACATGGACTGGGGGTCAAGGTCAGGTGGGGTGACTTGGTGCCTGGGAAAAAGGGTACGCCAGAAGGATTCCGGGGAGTTTTGGAGGGCCTCACAGAGTTCCCGTCTCCACGCTCTTTAAATAAAGATCATGGACCAATCGAGTGCTAAGCCATGGATCGATAGTTGTTAGTATTGAGGAGAATATGAGTCGTCGGATCACTCTATGCCTAGAACATATCGCGGCCGTCAAATTACATAACTACAAATGCATACTAAAGAAACACACTTTTACCTAAAGACACATTAAACCAAGTTGATTTTAACTACTAAGTCTCTAATTATCCTAACATCAAACAACACATTTTTTAATCTTTTAAATTATATTACCCTCTTATCTCATTTGAAACACAAGTTCTCGTTGGAAGGCAATTTTTTATTGTTACATTGTGTGTTATATTCTTCTTGAAATACAATTGTCATGGATAGAGAAATAATGCGTCCATTGCGTTTTGAGTAAAAGATGCAAGTTCTTTTGATTGTTTAGTGTATGTTAGCAATGGTATGCAATTTTGTACACTACCCTAGATGCTTCTCCTTGCAAATGAAAGAGATGATTTATTAGTAAAGAAGGAGATTTCAAACTTATCTTTTCTTACATCAAATTTGTAAAGGACAATAGTAGTAACTTGGTGATAAACCTCTATGTTGAATGGTTGTGTTGAGTGCTCAAAATTTGACAATCTTATCCTTTCCCATTTGTTCTTTCACAACATTGTATGTCTTTTTTCTCACCAATCCTTAATGCACAGTTGCAGCAGAAAACGATAGCTCAAGAGATTAATCAAATATGATTTGAAGTAATTCTTGGGAGGTTTAAGGTATGAAACATGCGACTATCTAGAAGAGTCAATATTTTATAGAAGAAATGGTTGTTTTGTATGAGAAGAGGCGTGAGTGTTACTCCACCGTATTCATGCTAAAAATGTTTTATAGTCAATGTTACTCCACTGTATTCATGTGACTATCTAGAAGAGTCAATGTTTTATAGAAGAAATGGTTGTTCAGTATGAGAAGAAGCGTGAGCATTACTCCATCGTATTCATGCTAAAAATGGCTGCACAACATGTGGAGAAGCGTGAGTGTTAATTTAGAAAGCCTCCCTTATTTGTTCTAACTTGAAAGATCTAACCAGGCCAACTCGTGGAAAGGCGGTTAAAGATTTACAGAGAAGGCATGAAAAACCTAAAGAATGATGCTTGGGGAGTGGAAATACAATGTTTCCCTTGCCCATTAACAATGTTATGCATGTTAAAGTTGAAGAGTAAAGACATAAAGTGCCAATGCCACCAAGAAACCAAAAAATGAGTAATCTAATAATGGAAAGGGAAATTCCAACTAATAGAAGCCTGAAACAACAGAAAGAGATGGAGATATTGAGGCATTGTGTGTTTTACATCTTTCCCCTATGACCTCACCATGAAGGGGAATCCTAGGACATACTCGGGTTCTAGACAAAAACTTGGAGCAATCAGGGGGCTAGTATATGTCCTATGTCCTAAAAGTATTGCTCAAATTTATAGGTTTTATCTAGTACAAAAAGACATGCAAGATGTAAATGATTAGAGAATATAGCAAAATGTATCTTAAAAATAAGCAACTTCAAAATTTTAACAGTGCAGATAACTCTATCCACTTGTATAAAATTCTCTATGCCTCTTCTGACATGCAATCTGTATATGATTAGAGAATATAGCAAAATGCATCTTAAAAATAAGCAGCTTCCAAATTTTAACAGTGCAAATAACTCTGTCCACTTGGATAAAATTTTCTATGCCTCTTCTGGATCTTATTCGAAGAGGGGGACAACTAGTAGTAATGTAGAATGAAATGCCATTGCAGAGACATGTCACTGTAGTAATAGCTTGTAATTACGACCATCACATAGATAACAACCACAGGTAAGAGATGACCTAGAAGGCATGTCAACGATGTTAGTACCAAAGTCGGGGACTTGCACATTGAAGCTAGCTTTTGGAGTCAAAGTTTTTTGTGCTGGCAATGCCTCGTAAACCGTCATTGTCTCACAATGATTATTCATGTGGGATTATTGCAATGAAACAAATAAGGTGCACTCTATAACCTAGGTGGAAGACATGTGTCATGTCCATGGTTGGGTGGTTGTGTAACATCGATAAACTAAAACAAAATTGAAGTTGAGGTCTGATGTTGAATTTAATCTAATGTACACAAAAAAGTGATTGACCATTTATTAATTACCATAAGGTATAACATAAAAATAAATAAAAAATAGCTTAGATGCATCTTAACCCTGTATCTTTTAAGCACTGAGAGGTTTTCCCTTGTTTTATTTTTGATCCTTCTTAGCGCGTAATGGATTTGGGGTTAATTTCATAAAAATTCCATTGATTATACTAGATATGGAAGTTCAATGCATTATGATTATAAATATGCATCTTGCTGCAAGTTTATGACAAAGGAAAACATTACCATTGTTACTGAAGATCATATTTTGTAAAATTTAGTGCAATTTAGTTCAAGGCCCCTATTTCAAAGGCCATATAAGTAGTGGTTGCAAAAACTAAGCATTATTGCATCAAGAGAAGGACCCCAGTCCATCTTATCCAATTGGGTTGTAAGAGCACCTTGCTTATGTATACCAACTGCAAAGGGCCTAACAAATCATCATTAGTTACGACTGCTGTAGCCATCCAGTGCAGGACCCCTTTTTAAATAATTCATCACAAAACTTACACCTACTTTGGGGTGCTACCCCTCATTAGTGGCCAAAGAGTGTTGTACGTTTTGTATGCCAATTGCAAAGGGCCTAAGAAATCATCTTAAGTTACGACTGCTGTAGCCACCAAGTGCAGGACCCCTTTTAAATAATACATTGTAGAACTCACGCCTATTTCGGGGTGCTACCCCACATCAGTGGCCAGATAGTGCTATATGTTATGTATGCCAATTGCAAAGGGCCTAAGAAATCATCTTAAGTTACGACTGCTATAGCCACCCAGTGCAAGACCCCTTTTTTAATTAATACATTGTAGAACTCACTCCTATTTCAGGGTGCTACCCCTCATCAGTGGCCAGATAGTGTTGTACGTTTTGTATGCCAACTACAAAGGGCCTAATAAATCATCTTAAGTTACGACTGCTGTAGCCACCCAGTGCATGACCCCTTTTTAAATAATACATCACATAACTCATCCTTGTTTTGGGGTTCTACTCCTCATCAGTGGCCAGACAATGCTATACGTTATGTATGCCAACTACAAAGGGCCTAAGAAATCATCTTAAGTTACGACTATTGTAGCCACCCTGTAATGACCCTTTCCAAATAGGAGCTCCAGAGAGGAGGCTTAATGGTCTAAACCGCCTCGTTAGACTATAGCCAGGGCCAAAAAATGGGTAAACAGGGTTACTAGAGGTCACTCCAGTCAAAGGTGTTATGTTCGAAAAGTGACATTGAGCTAAAAATGGTTAAAAGCGCTTTTAAGTCATTATGAGCTAAAAATAGAACAGATGAGCTAAAGTTAGAAGTCAACAGTGAATTAGGGTTTCAACAGTGAATTAGGGTTTTGGAAATCTATAAGAGAAGAGTCAGTGACCTAATTCATCATTATGCAGATTATGACTTGTCATTGAGGAGAGAGGCGCATCTCAGGAGAGATAGTTTAGTGGATTCCAGGAGGAAGACACCAGTTGGCTGATTTCAGTGTTGAGAGACACACCCTAGTCACTGGGAAGATCACACAGGTCTTCCATCATTCTTTAGCAGCAGTTACACAAGGTTCAGCAACAAGGGCGCACTTATCCAGGGTGAGGGCGCAGCTCCTGAGGAGGTTAAGTGGATCGACTTGTCCCATCCGGGAGGAGTTCAAAGATTCTCCTCCGACCCAGTTGAGAGGAAGGCAAGGCGCATCTTTTGCCTGGTTCCTTGTCAGATTTCAACGGAGGAATCATCTGGGGTGCATTTTCCAGACTTGGAAGTGCGACACTTTTGGCGGACACATTTGGAGTTCCCGAGCGAGCGTTAGATCAGATTCAGGGAAACCCTTCCGACCCATTTCTCAGTAGACCAAGGCGATCATTTTGAGATACATCTCAGTCGATTCCGACGGTGGAATCACTAGGACGCATTTTGCCAGAGAGAGGGGCGCATTCCCCCAGGGGGATCCATCCGGGGTCCAGACCCACCAGCAGAGAGGCCGATCAGTTACCAGGCCTGAGAGCTAGAGCAGGGCGCACCATTTAGGACAGTTTCTAGGCCATTTCGAGAGGTATAGCCGCCAGGGCGAACTTTCCAGACTTCCAACAATTATCGTACGTGCTGCCATAGTTCCAACTCATCCATTGATCTTGCAGTGCTCATCTATTATCGGGTATTATCATTTAGTTTGCTTATTGTATTCCGGCTAAGATCCTTTTGTCTATTTATCTAGCCGAGTGATTCATTTTATTTAGTTGCAATCAGCCTTTGTACTCCGCAGAGATATCATAATATAAACTTTGCAGTCGCTTGTCGCATTTGTTATTTGTATGATCATTTATACGCTGTAAACAATTAATTCTACACACACATTAGCAGTGTTTCCTAGACTAGCCAAGTCAGGAACATTACACACCCAGTGTAGGACCCCGTTTTAAATAATACATCATAGAACTCACGCCTGTTTTAGGGTCCTACCCCTCATCAGTGGCCAGACAATGTTGTACGTTTTGTATGCCAATTGCAACGGGCCTAAGAAATCATCTTAAGTCACAACTGTTGTAGCCACACAGTGCAGGACCCCTTTTTAAATAATACATCGCATAACTCACGCCTATTTCGAGGCGCTACCCCTCATCAGTGGCCAGATAATAATGTATGTTTTGTATGCCAACTGCAAAGCGCCTAAGAAATTAGCTTAAGTTACAACTATTATAGCCACCTAGTGCAAGAGCCCTTTTTAAATAATACATCGTAGAACTCACGTCTGTTTTGGGGCGCTACCCCTCATCAGTGGCCAGACATTGTTGTACTTTCTGTATGTTAACTACAAGGGGCCTAGGAAATCATCTTAAGCTATGACTGTTGTAGCCACCCAGTGCAAGACCCCTTTTTAAATTATACATTGCAGAACTCACGCTTGTTTTGGGGCGCTACCCCTCAGCAGTGGCTAGGCATTGCTATATGTTCTGTATGCCATCTGCAAAGGGCCTAAGAAATCATCTTAAGTTACGATTGTTGTAGCCACCCAGTGCAGGACCCCTATTTAAAGAATACATCGTAGAACTCACGCCTGTTTCGAGATGCTACCCATCATTAGTGGCCAGACAATGTTGTACGTTTTGTATGCCAACTGCAAAGGGCCTAAGAAATTATCTTAAGTTACGACTGTTGTAGCCACCCAGTGCATGACCCCTTTTTAGATAATACATCGCACTACTCATGCCTGTTTCGGGGTGCTACCCCTTATCAGTGGCCAGACAATGCTGTACGTTTGGTATGCCAACCCCTCATCAGTGGCCAGACAATGCTGTACGTTATGTATGCCAACTGCAAAGGGCCTAAGAAATCATCTTAAGTTACGACTGTTGTAGCCATCCATTGTAGGACTCCATTTTAAATAATACATCGTAGAATTCACGCCTGTTTCGGGGCGCTACCCCTCATCAGTGGCCAGACAATGCTGTATGTTCTGTATGCCATCTACAAAGCGCCTAAGAAATCATCTTAAGTTACGACTGTTGTAGCCACCCAGTGCAGGACCCCTTTTTAAATAATACATCGCAGAACTCATGCATGTTTCAGGGCGCTACCTATCATCAGTGGCCAGACAATATTGTATGCTTTGTATGCCAACTACATAGGGCCTAAGAATTCAACTTAAGTTATGACTATTGTAGCCACCCAGTGCATGACCCCTTTTTAAATAATAGATCGCCAAACTCACGCTTGTTTCGGGGCGCTACCCCTCATAAATGGGCAAACAGTGTTGTACATTCTGTATGCCAACTGCAAAGGGCCTAAGAAATCTTCTTAAGTTACAAATGTTGTAGCCACTCAATGCAGGACCCCTTTTTGAATAATACATCGCATAAGTCACGACTGTTTCGGGGCGCTACCCCTCATCAGTGGCCAGACAATGCTGTACGTTCTGTATGCCAACTACAAAGTGCCTAAGAAATCATCTTAAGTTTCTAAGTCCACCTAAGTGCTTGAGAGGGGCATGGGACCCATGGGAAAATATCTTTTGTCCATGCCAATGACCCTTTAAGAGAAAATAGAGATAGGGGATTGAGCTTTGAGGAGTTTGTCACCTTTGTAATTAATGATAATAATAAATTCTTCAAGTAAAAGATGACATTCTCCTTTATCTTACCTTTTCTATCCTTTTACTTAAATTTTTAACATTACCATTAATTGTTCCAGATGTTTGAGAGTGGTTCCAACCTCATCGAACTTCATATGGAGAAAGTAGAATTTCAAATCCCATAATTCAATGGACTTAATAGTTTTCAGGATTTTAGGGTTGGTAGGAATGTAGTGTTTCCACTAGATTCTATCATGTACGTGGGTATGGGATTGGCATTAGTGAAGACCACCAAGCTATGGGATTTGCATCATGTAATCATCTATGAGAGTTAATATAGACATGGGTCTCCTTCTATAATGTCATTTATGTGCCTCATTCCTATTTTCTTGGAAGATAATGTGTTATTTAAAAAAACTGTATATCTATATTTTTTGTATTTTTTATATACCGCATTTCCCCCACGTACCCATTTTGGGGGGTCATGTTTCCAGGTGTTCCAGTTTCAGAAACTTGTACATGTTTCCATGTTTTGTGCAACTTAGATATGACTATATTTGGTAACTATGCGAATAACCTCTTCAAAGATATCCAAGCTTATTTTTCTTTACCTTTCATAGAATATTTTATACCCTTCTTATCCAATCTATTAATCATTATAAAGCCTCGAGCAATAGAATAAGGAATATCATCAAGATTATTAGAAATTAACTTCCAAAACCGTTCTAGAAGCTAATGGTCGTTTGTGGCATAGACAGGAACAATTCACTATATTATCCACTGACATTTAAAACCAAATAACCCAACCTCATTACGAGGAGGCTTTCTTGAAGCAACAATGTTATTGTTTCATTTGGACTATTAAGGATGGTTATCTCTCTTCCATTCCATGGGGTAAGAGAATAACAATTCATGTATTATTTACTGACATTTAAAACCAAATAACCCAACCCCATTATGAGGAGGCTTTCTTGAAGCAATAATATTATTGTTTCATTTGGACTATTAAGGATGGTTATCTCCCTTCCATTCCAAGGGGTAAGAGAATACTAGAGGAGGATTTCTAACATCCAATCTATTATGGGCTCTAATTTTTGGTTCTTACCTTAACTCCTTGGAGACAAAGATCATAAAATTTCACTAATTCTTCTTGGCTATCCACATGACTATTTTTTCTCTAGGATTTCTAAGCATATACTATAGAACTAGCAATTTTCATTTTATGCAGCATGTTTTCTATTTTTAATATCTTGTCTATGCAAACATAAATTGTTTTGCTCAAAATCTTTTTCTAAAATAACATCCTTGCATGAAGGAAATTTTGAACTACGTTTATGGTCTTTGATGTGTCCAAGAACTCTTCATCAGATTGTCATTTTTCAGGGGGAGGGAGATCAAGGTGTCCATAATATATACATAATCGGGGGTTTAGTGCATTAGCTCGAGGTTTATTTTGAGGCAAGGCTTCTTGCCCTAACTCAACAAGGGATATAGGTCCCTCTATATACTCAAGCATCAGTGGTTTCAAATGCATTTTTAGGATATTTCTTCCAAGATGCATGTGTTCGATTTCATTAATGGGCCCATTGTAGTTTATGGCTTTGAGGTCTTGCAACCTACTTCCACCTGACTAGGCTAAATTTGAGAGAGTCCGATCACTTATGTCACAATGAATGATTCATTGCAATTAGGGGTCTCCAAGGCCATCATTTAGGCAAAATTTGGTGCCCCTCATTTGCACCTTGATGCTATTTTTTGACTTGTTTCTTTCCTCCACAGGATTCAAATTTTGGGAGACTTAGCCTCAGGGAGGGTGAGGTAACCCTTATTGGCTCTTTGTTCATTGGAGGAGATTTCCTTTGTAAGATACTATTTTAGACTTATCTCTTTCCTCTATAAGATTCAAAGTTTAGGAGACGCAACCTCATGGAGGGAGAGGTATCCTTTCTTGCCTCGTTGTTCATCAAAGGAGATTGGCAGAGGCAATGTTGGTTCTCAAAGGCCTCTATGTTACTTCAATTCATTGGCATCTCTATTGATTACCTTCCCCTTTAAGTACTCCTTGGATGCCCTTGGTCACTTCTTTCCTTCCAAGCATGAATTGAATGGGATGATAAAAGGGAATGATATCTATTGACAATACATCTAGGTCACTTGAACTGCCCCCCCAAGGACCTCGAACCTAAATGGCATTCTACTTCAAGCATTTCATGTAACTAAGGGGCAATCTTATTGTTAAACCTGCATATACTCGAAGACATTTGGTTGCATAGCCTTGGGATTCCTCTTGGCTAATGCAAGGATTGCTCTCATCGACTTTTGATTGAGATAAATTATTCCATATCGTGGTTGGATAAGATTTGTTGGTTTTCTCAACTACAGGAGCACCTCAACTCTACGTGTCCCATTTATTATGAGGTATGAGGGAGTTTCCATTGCATCTATCGAGACTCGAGGGTTTCCTTCTCTACCTATTTTCTCTATCCAAACTAGAGCTGCTTGGCTCCTTTTATAATTAGGCGTTATGACACATGAGATAGATTTAATGGGCACCTCCCAAGATGGACCCTATTCAATGGATCACTTAGTTTTCCCTTCTATCCTGTTTGCTAATGACAATAAGAGGCAAGCAAAGACCAAGGACACACCCAAAATCATATTAGTGAGACCATGTGCCTCTTTTTGATTTTTGATTGGCAAGGCTGCCCCCATGAGGCTTTTGAGGAGTTTCCATTCTCAACATATTTCAATTGCGTGCCCACCCCTTTCGAGAGATCTGTTATCCACCAAGTTGCACTAGGATGGACTTGCAAATGCGCTGCCAAAGATTGAACAATGACTTGTTCAAAATTCAGAGTTCAGAAGTCCAGCCGACCAATATGGCCTTTTTTCAACTTTTTTTACTAGATTTCCATACCCTGTGGGGAATTGTAATAAGAGGTGTTGCATGATGAATTTTGTAAAAGGTTTAGCCTCCGAAGACTTAGACATGAGTTGTTACTCTAGAGTGTTTTTTTACTTGTTAATTATATTCTGCTGCCCAAACAATATATAATTTTCGAGTTTTTTCACTCAATTTCTCCAAAGCTGGAATATATACTCATGGTTAGGCCTTAGCATGGTCATCTAAGCCTAGTGTTTAATGTATATTACCATGCTAAACTTCCTCCTAGAGTTTTATGGAAATGTGCTAAGTCCCCCTTAGGATTTTTTAATTTTTTCAGTTAATAAAAAATTTCCCGTAAAACGAAATTTTTTAATTGTAATTTGATGTTGTATTAAAAAAGTGGTATTAGGAGGGATCATATGCCTTGGGGGTGCTCATTTTTGAATTTAGAGCACCCACTTTACCTAAGTACCCACTTTTGTGAGTAAAATTAATGATTTTAATCACTAAAAAGTTAATTTTGACTCACAAAACCCAAAAAAGACTTAAAAAATCAGGATTTCTAAAATTTAGCAAACTTGCCGGAAACATATTTTGACATGTTTTGAGTCAAATAAAAGCTAGAAGGCTATGTGGCACCCATAGAAGCTTTCTCATTGGTCAAAGTCTTTAGTTGAACTAAGGCTTGGGTGAATTCTAGCATGTGCTTTGAGATTGGTGAGTTGTCAATAAGAGAGGTGTGCCCCTCTTGAGGATAGGTGGCACATTCCTAAAAGGGGCTGCCCACCTCTTGAGAGGTGGCGCTCTCTACACTCTCCATCTATCACTTGTGACACTTGGTAGGAGTAAAGAGAGAGGTGGCTGCCCACACTCTAACACTTGGCTTTCCCATACTCTCCAAGTGGTGCGTCCTCCTTCTCTTGACTCTCTCTATAAATAAAAACATTCTCTCCTTTGGCAAGCTAGTTGGAGCTTGGGAAGAATTTGCTTGTGTATCATTGTATTGTATCATCATTGTGAATTGGAATAAAAGGATTTGAAGGCTACATTCTTGTGTCAAATTTCATATGTGGAGCATCTATGTCAAGTGCTATATTGTGAGGTAAAATTTGCTATTGTGTTCTTGTTTCATTTGTTAGTTAGTGGCCTGCTAGTGGAGCTATCTCCAAGTAGGATAAGATTAGAAAAGCTAGCTTGCTTGATGATCTTATTGCTTATGTACATTTGAATATTTTATAATACATATCCATTTAGTTTAATGTTTATGTTTTTATGAAGCATTCTATGTAGGTAGCACCATTCTACTAACGTTTTGTTGGCAAGAGATCTCTAAGTGTTGCAGGTTCTCACACTTGAAGAGGAGGTTGGGCTTGGTTGCACCTACCTTTGTCTTCAAGATCTAAAAGAAAGACATAGTCCCTCTTTGATCCATCAACAAGACTCCATTTGCCCAAGATTCCAAGAGAGTTCAAGCACTTCTTTTCCTCTGTTTCTCACTTTCTAAAATTTCTGTTTTAGGTTACTTTAAGCACATACAAAGTAAAAGGTTATTGATTTAAAAGTTGAATGCACATATTACTTTGTATGCATAAAAAACAAGTAGTTTAGATCTTCTTTTTGCAAAAGAAATATTCATTTGATCTAACTTGCTAGTTTCTATCTTTTGGCATTTTTTAAAGAAATATTTTAAAGCTAAAGGTAGTTTCAACCTTGAGAGTTTAAATTCCAAATTTGAGCGTCTTTGTTGACATTACTTTCTGTTTTAGGACAGCAAGTAATATCATCAAGAAAAGACTCTTTTCTTAGCTAGTTTATACTTCCTTTTTGCTAGTTTATCATAGATTCTTACTTAGAAATATTTTGGGTTTTCTACTAATAACCAAATACACTCTTAAAGTGTTTTTGGACATCTTTTGCACTATTTTGTTTGCTGTTTTGTGCAGGTTATTGAATAAACAAGGGGAGATTTTGCCAAAATTTGGCTGATTTGGAGCATTTGGGACTTCCAGAAGCACCATATACCTTCCTAAGACATTTTGTACATTGTAAAAGTCTTGATCCATTATTATAAGGATCCATATCTCTATTTAAAGAGATCCAAACTGTTGAATTTTAATGCTTAGCTCAAACACATGTAGTTTCTTTTATTTTAGCATGAACTTGAACCGTAAACAATGTTGCTACACTAATTGCAGTAACCAAGATCACAACAAGAATAATGATGCACAAGAACACAAGAAGTTATCCTGGAAAACCCTCCTCAATCAAAGGAAAAACCCAACAATCCTTTGCGATAGAGTCAAGAGAAGATCCCCCACACCATAAACCCTAGAGCACACAAGAGGGTGCTTCTATGACCTTGAAACTTGCGCTTAAGAGAAGTGCACACTTTAGCCGTACAAGTAGCTTGAGTGACGTTACAATGAAGTATGAGAGTGTGTGATCCACAATGGGGATCAACTCTTATATATACAAGACCTAACACATCAAATGATTTGTCTATTGTAGTATTGACACAATAGGGCCGACTTCTATAACTCAATGATATAATTAATCTTTACACATATTAATTATCTTTACATGATGGGCCGACTTGTACCCTTTACACAACACAAATTAGGGTTTTACCAAAGTCTTACTCTTTGACAATATAGCAAGGGATCTCACACATCCTCTAGTGCTCTGTCACTAGGGACACGTCCACCTGTGCTCAACCATAGGGACGTCACTCTCAACATATCAACTCAACTAAGTCCATAGGAGTACCATCTGGAGAGCCATCTCAAGTTGTCTCAACTCAGTCCAGAGGAGCACGACAAGAGACCACACGTCATCTCAACTCAGTCTAGAGGAGTATGACACACCCATCACATGGGCTCTCTCACAGATCGTCTCAACTCAGTCCAGAGGAGAATGACTTGGAGAATCTCTCATGAAGCTGCAATCAACAATACTCCCTCTCAGCTAGGGAGGCATTCTCCACCAGGCCAAGTCTCTCATGGAAGTACTCAAACTTCATCCTGGCAAGCGGTTTGGTGAAGACATCTGCGACTTGCTCGTGCGTAGAAAGGTACTGCACATGTACTGCTTTCCTTTGCACCATATCTCTGATGTAATGGTATTTGATCTCAATGTGTTTTGATTTATCGTGAAACACATGATTCTCAGAGAGCTTCACACAACTCTGGTTATCGCAATGGATAACGGTGGAATCCATCTCATGTCCAAATAATTCTGCAAGGAGGTTGCGAAGCCACACTGCTTCGCGGACTGCCACACATAATGCAATGTACTTTGCTTTTGTGGTACTCAAAGCCTCAAAAATCTGTTTCCTGCTGCACCAGGAAATCATGGAAGATCCCAAAGTAAAACAACAACCGAAAGTGCTCTTCCGGTCCACTGTGCTCCTTGCCCAATCTGCATCGGCATATCCCTGCAATCTCATGTCTATACCGGAGGCATATCTCAGGCCATAACCAACTGTGCCTCGTAAATTTCTCAACACATGCTTCGCTGCTATCCAGTGTGTCTGTCTCGGCTGACTCATAAACTGACTGAGTACACTTACTGCATAACATATATCAGGTCTGGTGTTAACTATATACATCAATGATCCAATCAACTGTCTGTAAAGATGTGGATCAATCTCGCTTGAATCAGAAGAAGCCTCGTTCATTTTCTTTAGATTCATCACCATCGGTTTAGGCATGGATCTGCAGTCTGTCATCCTGAATTTCTTCAATATCTCAATTGTGTATTTCCCCTGACTCAGGAGAATCTCATCAATCCTCTGCCACACTTCTAGTCCCAAGAAGTAGTGCATCATACCAAGGTCCTTCATCTCAAATTCATAAGCCAATGCATGCTTGCATTCAACAATAAGGCTTTCTGAACTGGTGAGGAGTAAGTCATCAACATATAGGACCAAAATCAGGGACTCGTCACCAACAATGTTGTAGTATAGGTTTGGATCAACAACACTCTTGCTGAAGCCCAAACTCATCAAGTATCCAACAATCTTCTCATACCATGCTCGAGGTGCCTGCTTTAGTCCATACAGGGCTTTCTTCAACCTGCACACATGAGACTCCTTCCCATGTATCACGAATTATCTGGCTGCTCGATGTAACCTTCTTCCTCAATCACACCATTGAAAGAGGCTGACTTCACATCCATTTGATGTAGTCTCCAACTCATGGATGCAGAAAGAGCAATAATCGTATGGATGGAAGTGTATCGGGCAACAAGAGCAAATGTCTCCTCATAATCTATTGCCTCCACCTGAGAGAATCCTCTAGCCACAAATCTCGCTTTGTACTTCTTGACACTTCCATCAATTGCATGTTTGATCTTATAGATCCACTTGGAAGTCACTACAGACTTCCCTTTCGGTCTCGAAATAATATCCCACACATCATTCTTCATGAAGGACTGATACTCTTCGGTCATGGCATCTTGCCAGACCTACTGACCTGGTGCTTCTCCATGACAAGAAGACTCAGTATCAATGATGTGGCTCATAGCTGAAACATAGCTCGAAAATCTCTGTGCTCTCTTTCTCTCTCGGAATGTACCACAAGGAGCTGCATGTCCCTTTGCCTCTTGCAGAGTCTGTCGAGCCTAAGCAGGCCTCTGATGGCTTACAACAATGTCTCTGGGAACATCAACTAGAGCTACGGGATCAACTAGATCAGTAACTGTCTCCCTCTGAACTGCTGAAGGGGGAGAATGTACTCCCTTCATTCTTCTGACATAGTTTTACTCCCTGTGAGTCAAGTGACTCCCTCTGAAGTCTGAAGGATAAACATCTGTCTTGGAGGCAATTGTGACATCATCCTTTTCCTGTGTTGCTATCCTGGAGACATCCCATGCCTTCTCAGGTCATCTACTGTCTCTACAGTACTTTACTAAGCAAGGACGAATATGGGCTACCGTACCAGGGATCATGGCCCTTCAATAATGAAATAAGAAATCTGGCCTCCTGTACTAGGATAATAACCAAGATGGCTTCTTGTAGGGATAACAACCAAAATGGCCTCTTGTACTAGGGATAATAATCAACCAAGAAGAAAAAATTGGACTCCCGTACCAGGGATAATGGTCCAAGTCATGAGGGCTCCCATACTTATCAAATGCAAGCTACTACAAAGTAATGATGAAATCAAATAAGGAATGTAGTACAAAACTTACCTTAGTCTTCAATCACTCTGTGATGGTTCTGAATCAACATCTACAGTGGATGCATGTTGTCTTCCTTTCTTCCTGGTAGGACAATTTCTCACAATGTGTCCATACTTGTCACATCTAAAACATTGAATCCTTGAAATGTCTTTTCTATGTTCATGAGTCATGACCTGAAGCTGTTGAAGTTTTCTTGTCTTTGAATGCTTTGCCAAAACCTCTTCTATTTCTTTTGTCTCTCTTTGTATGAGAAACAAGGGCTTGATTGTCATCATGATGGGAGTCTTACACTCCTTTGGGTATAAGTTTGGTTTCCTCCCGAGTGTAGTCTGTCCATAGACGATCAAACTCAGGTAGATATGCTCTTCCACTGATACTTTGAAGAAATGGTTCCCAATGTCTTGGAAGGGCATTGAGAGTAGTCATGACAAGTTCTCTGTCTGTTATGGTTTCTCCAATGGCACCTAGTTGATCTCTGATCTCTGAGATCTTCATGAAGAAGGTAGCAATGGTGTCAGCTTTCGTCATCTTGATATTTTGAAGGTGATGCTTCAATGTAAGAGCTCTGTTTGTGTTGTTGCTCTCAAACATCTTCTTCAATGCATCATACATTTCATAAGCTGTCTTCAAGGTAGCAATATGAGGTAGTAGATGATCTCTTACTGAATAGATGATTGTCTTCCTTGCTTTGACATCGTCTGCCCTCCAATCAACTTTCTCTTCATTGGTTGTTTTTTCTGGTAGAGTCTTTTCTATCAAAATCAATAGGTCATTCTGTTCTAGAGCAATTTGTAGTCTTGATTTCTAGGAGCTGAAGTTGCTTGATCCATCAAGCCTATCTTCTACCAAAGTTCTGTTCATCATGGTTTGCAGATTCTTCACAAACCCTAACGGCTAGGCTAGAAAACCTAACGGCTAGGCTAGGCTAGAAACCCTAGGTTTTGTTGGACTTATGACTGCCAACAATAAGCCTTTAGATAGTCAAAAGAACTCCAGTGAAGTTCTAGGGTTTGCAAAAACCCTAAAAACCAAAAATTTCAGAAACCCTAGGGCCAAAATAACAAAATTTCTTCGATTTGCAATACGAGATTTGTAGGAGGTGCATTGAACTAGGTTGTACACAACTGTGAAGAAATCAGGCCCAACGTTTCAGGGGAAAGTGCTAAAACTAGCTTGACAAGGAAAAAGGGGAGGGTCGTTTTTCCAGTTGTAACAAGAAGGTGACGACTAGCTCTTCAATGGCTCTGGAGTAGCTTGTGCAATGGCTCTTTAGGAACTCTGCTCTGATACCATGTTGAATTTTAATGGTTAGCTCAAGCACATGTAGTTTCTTTCAATTTAGCATGAACTTGAACCATAAACAATGTTGCTACACTAGTTGCAGTAACCAAGATCACAAGAAGAATAACCATGCACAAGAACACAAGAAGTTATCTTGGGAAAACCCTCCTCATTGAAGGGAAAAACCCAACAATCCTTTGCTATAGAGTCAAGAGAAGATCCCCCACACCATAAACCCTAGAGCACACAAGAGGGTGCTTCTATGACCTTGAAACTTGCGCTTAAGAGAAGTGCGCAATTCAGCCATACAAGTAGCTTGAGAGATGTCACAATGAAGTATGAGAGTGTGTGATCCACAATGGGGATCAACTCTTGTATATACAAGACCTAGCACATCAAATGATGTGTCTATTGGCACAATAGGACCAACTTCTATAACTCAATGATATAATTAATATTTACACAAATATTAATTATCTTTACATGATGGGGCTGACTTGTACCCTTTACACAACACAAATTAGGGTTTTACCAAAGTCTTACTCTCTGACAATATAGCAAGGGATCTCACACATCCTCTAGTGCTCTGCCACTAGGGACACATCCACCTGTGCTCAGCCACAGGGATGTCACTCTCAACCGATCAACTCAACTAAGTCCATAGGAGTACCATCTGAAGAGCCATGTCAAGTCGTCTCAACTCAGTCTAGAGGAGCACGGCAAGATACCGCACGTTATCTCAACTCAGTCCAGAGGAGTATAACACACCCATCACATGGCCTCTCTCACAGATCGTCTCAACTTAGTCCAAAGGAGCACGACTTGGAGAATGCCTCATGAAGCTGCAATCAACAACACAAAGTCTCTTCAAGAGACCATTGTAACCGAGATAATAAAATAAGTGAGCTAAGGGAGGCCTCAGTTTGTGTTTCCCCATAGGGGGGTTGGTGTTGTGGTTTTGAGCATTTTCATTTAGTTCTCCTTTTCTTACTTTACAATTCAAAGCAATCACACATAAAGAATAATCTAAAACAAATCACAATCTTAGATTAGTTTCTCTTTTGCAAAGTAGAACACTAATTGCTAGTTTAGCTTTCTTTTATGCAATTTCAAAGTTGAAAAAAAATTAGTCTCCTCATCTCCTTGCAAGAGGATGGTCAGTGAAGACTTAGTAATTAGAAAACATTTCCCTTTCATTTTTTTTTCTTTATTGCTTAAAATAAATATTTCCCCTCAGCTCCCAGTGTTGTTCCTGACGCTTCCAATTGCGAGCTTGTCTCGATCTTCTGGGAGTAAGTTCCATAGATGCTGGGCTGGTTAGTGCAGATAGATTAATAGGGAAATCCTTAAGAGGTATTGCTTCAGTGGAAACGTAGGAGAGTTTGTGTAAGAAATCTGGTGGGAACTTTGAGATCTAGGTTCTCCCTGTCGGATCTCCCACATTCTCTTGGGCTTGTGTGCAAAATCAGAGGGACACTCTCCC
This sequence comes from Picea engelmannii, assembly GCA_009831015.1. Taxonomy (NCBI): domain Eukaryota; kingdom Viridiplantae; phylum Streptophyta; class Pinopsida; order Pinales; family Pinaceae; genus Picea; species Picea engelmannii. The sequence goes on from ML776736.1 coordinate 737,088, forward strand.
TGTTGGATATTTAGCAAGCTCAACCAACATTATAGGAATGTTCTCTGAAGGGCCAAATCTAGATTAGCTCTCAAACACATTATTTTCATTGCAAATAAAATTTATCCTATTAATCTACCTTTAAAGGACAATCTAATAAAATACGTGATCAACAATTGCCCACGATACTTTTAAGGCATTGGTCTCATTACACACTTTACAAAGCCATTTGCTTAAGGCACTTTTACTTCTCAATCATTTATATTTAATCTTGAAGTATTTCCTTATTTACTTGCATCTTGTTATCTTAAGTATCCTTTTCATGCAAGTATTTCTTTATATATCTTGTGGTGGTTGATTGATATATGATCTTAGAGTAGATTTAATTTACATATTGTCTTTTGCAATAAACTCCTAGATTTATTTCTTGTACTTAGATTAGTTCAAGCCTTAGATTATTTTCTTTAGGGACTACCCCCCTTGGCTTTGCTAGGAGTTGGCCTAGACGGAGGAGTTGAGGATTAGGTGACAACACCTTAACTCTAACTTGGCGCCAAGGACACACCAAGTGGATTGAAGATTTCTTCCACGTTACTCAGGTGTGTATAAAGGCAGCAACAAGACCAATGTTTCATCACCATGTTCTTTTCAATGGCTGCGAGTGTTGGGAGAGTCTTAGGGGATCATTGCTGACTCCCTCCCAAGGTTACCTAGTCAGGTCCTCTAAGTTCTAGACTCTTCCCCATGGACATCGTCAGGTAGTGTATTGGTTCCTTCTTTGTGGTTGATGGTATAATAGGTATGTCTTCATCTTCCTTCTATGTTTTCGATTTGGTTATTGAAGCTTCCTCTTCCACCTCTTGTTTTGCGCCTTCTTGTGATGATGTGTAGCCTTTTATCTTCTTGTTGTATCTATGCTTATGCCTTTGGTTACTTCATTCAATATTTTAGCTTATTTTATTTTTATACTTTATCTTTTCGCTTCTTGGAATTTATTTGGGACTAGCATAGTTTGTCACAACTGGATTTTACTTTTATTCCTCATTGACCTAATTTTGTTTTGGTCATTTGTGGACATTAATTAAATAATCTTATCTCTTAAAGGGGAGTTGGAAAAAGGTTTCTATTTTTTTCATTCATCATACAAAGAATGCGAAGAAGGATTAACAACTTTAGCTTTTATACATCAAATCACTGTCTTCCCTTTTAAAAATCTTTTCCTCTCAAGTTTTAATTTTATTCATGATTTCTTGTCCAACTTTTTATTAATGATTTGTCAATTCTTTTTTCTCTTCACTGTTATCTGACGTCTGTCATAATGTCAGACTGTATGTTAGTGTGTCAGGAATACTTTTACATAGATCAAGGTTGAGTCTTTTTATGATGAAGCTTAAGACAGTCTTTCAATTTTTGTCTTGGTTGTCAATGGTGGAAATATGCATTTGGAATATCAATGCAAAGAATCTTGAACATTTTGATTCCACAACCTGTTATGTGATCAATTTATTTTGGCTGCAAATTTAGATTATCATCTAATTGTTTTCTTGCAACAGATTGTCCTATTGGAGCCCTGTCTTGTTATGTGTTTTAATTGCTTTTACTTCATTCCCTTTCAAAGTCAAACTAGCTCAAAGTCTCAAAAAGATACCCAGACATCTTGTTCTTCAGAGGACTTTTCAATATTCATACAAGGTTGAAGCGTCAAAATCTCTACCATACCTTACATCATTAAGACACTTTATTTTTAAAATTTTAAATTTTTTATTGAATTAATGCTTCATATGAATCCCACCAAACTCGGTCAAACTTATAATTTAGGGCTCTATGCCTGCCAGGGTTTGAACCTAGGTCGTTAACATGGCGACGCCCAGTCTCAACCACCGGAATACAGTCCGACGGACATCATTAAGATACTTTTGACTACTTACCACCCACTCCTATCTGTTCCAATGGCCCTACTCTCCATTTGGCATTTCTGCAAGAAGCAAATGAAGGAGATCTACAATATTTACATTTGGATACCTTGTATTTCCCTCTCCAAGACTTTTAATAGTAAGATGGCCTTCTACATATGGTATCATGCATGCAACTTTTTTGGTATCATTCACCATCCATGTTATCCATGATTTCTTATAACCCTAAGATCAAGAATTTTATATAGGGACGGAGAGTATGTTGAATGTTCTGACCAGCTTCTGATGGAAGTGGTTTAATGGATAACATGCAATCAACGCATTTATCTGTTATGTTTATCTATTGTGGAAACAAATGAACACCAGCTTCACTGCCTTATTAACTATGAGAGCAGAGGTAGATACAATTAGCTGTCCAGGGTGTGAAAAAGAATCCTATATTTTTTTATAAGGAAAACCTCACAGGATTCCCCCGTTCATCCCTGGAATATGCGGATGGAGGGCAGCTCAACTGCCAGCGACAATAGCGGCTGGTAACCCGGAGGGACTCGATTGGATTTGAACCTATGACCTATGGCCTCCCTGTTGGCAACATGTCTTGGTTGAATGGTTCAATTGATACTAACCCCTGGGTTTATAAAAGGAATCTTATTTGCCTACATATGTTTTGGTTCTTCAGATTATCTAACAGGTATAGATTTTTCTAAACAAGTTTATAATATATTTTTCAGGTTGCTGTTGTTTACAAGATGGCATTATCTCCTCATGTGGAAGTAGAAGCTGCCAAATTCCTTCAGAAATTAATTCAGGATTCAAGAGATGAACCTGTCAAACTGGCAACAAAACTCTTTGTGGTGAGTTAGATTTGATTTACTCAGGAAGGTGTACCTTGCCATTGTGCTATTAATTTATGCATTTATGTGCTGATTTGTTGTCTGGCAAACTTGCTTGCAGATATGCCAGCATATGAAATTGAGTGGGAAGGAGCATTCCTTACCATACCAAGTCATATCAAGGTATGCTTTCTCTTTAGTATTCTGTTAGTGTTGTAACAGTTAAGTTTCCATTCCTCATAAGTATTGCCCTTTCAGTTTCCTTTTCCAAGTTAAAGTATTCCATTTATTAATTTTACTAAGTCTAGACTTCAATGAGATTGTGTAGAGATTACGTGGCAGAATGTTTCTAACCATATTGTTTTTTTATTTTCTTTTATGTTTATGCCAATGTTATTAGAGCCGGACCGGAACCGCAAAAAAAGGGGACCAAAAACAAGTTGACCAAAAATATGTAATATTCAAATTTTGAAAAAAAACATATATATTCATGTGCATCCATATGAATCGAAACCATTATACACAAAAATGCAAAGTTTCTCCTGTATATAGCAAGTAAGGGTGCATATAACCAAAATAGCACCAAGTGCAATCCATCTCTGAACCAAAATACATGCTACAACCAAAATGGCTTCTAGAGTCCAAAAACAATCATGCTACAAGAATGTTTTAAAATTTGGACTCGGACTTGGACTCAGACTTGGACTCAGTCACCTATCAACTCGGACTTGGACTTTGACTCAATCACCTATCCACTCGGACTTGGACTTTGACTCTGTCACCTATCAACTCGGACTCAGATTGACTTGGACCGATCTGATTTCAATGACTTGGTTTACAAAAAAGTACATAAAGTAATTAAATTTTAATGAAAAAAATTATTTTAAAGATTCCAAACCATTAGAGACAAAATATGCAAAGTTTGCTCATCTATATTAATATAGCATGTAAGGGTGAATATACCAAAATGGCACCGAGTGCCATACATATCAGCAACAAAATAGTAAATACATAATCAACGAGGCTCTAAATGGCCTGTCGGCATTAGACTTTGAAAAACATGCTACAACCATCTCCCTTTGCTTAGCCTTGTCTTCTTCAAATTTTGCAAGTTGATTTTGCAATTCCAATTTAATCTGTCCAGTCTCCTCTAATGGGGCCATGCATGGAGCATTTGGCCTCTTATACCAACCAAGTGTTCTTTCAACCTACGAATTCACCCCCCCGTTATGCTTTTCCTGCAATATTTGCAATAAATCTCCTCATCCACAAGATCAACATGGATCCATGTGTTGATATTATGGTAGCCACTGGAGGTATTAACCTTCATATGTAACCTTTGACTAGAATAGAATATTCCTGAAGCAAGAGAAACCCTAAACAGATGTGTGAAAACCCTAGAAGACATGTAGGCTTAGCGAAATATATAATATTAAGGTATTATCCTCTAGGAAGACAAGTCGACCTCACAGGAAAAAGATAAACAAAAAATATAATTACTAGAAAATTTGGTCGGCCCAGCCAGAAAAGTCACTGGATAGATTAATATAAATAGAGGACGTCTTGGCTCATTTGTTCACTCACTCTCACTCAGGAAACCGGAAACAATGCGCAAGTTTGGAGGAGGAGCAACTACAGTTGTACGGTTTTCTCTTGTTCAGTCTTTTCGGTAATTTCTCTTGTGCGTTACCCTTGGAGAAGGTGCGCTCTCTTGGTCATTTGTTGGTTCTAGTGTGGCTTTCCGGAATCATTCTTTTTGTCAAAGGTTAAGGTGCTCGGGGGTGGCTTTTGTGCCTATGGATGGGTGACAATGGTGTAGCATTGTCTATGGTGAAACAAACACACCTACATTATTCTAACACGTTATGGGCCCACACTAGCTTAGAACAGTTTAACCGCTGGAAGGTAGATTGGGAGTTCCTTGTCAATCTCGTTGTAGCACCAGTTGCATTTGCCACTAGGGTTTCTGATTTTGCAGCTGCAACAAACCCTAAACCTAAATTCTTGGGCACTTTTAGTGAAGCATGGGACCTAATTCCTGGATATTCTTGTGCGCCCTAACCAACGCATCTCTTGGTGCTCTCAACCATAAAAAACGTCAAGGTTGGATTTTTGGGTCAAAGTCAAAATCAAAGTCAAAACAGTCATGAAGACTAGTTTCAGAGTAGAAGACAGATTGGAAGGTACACACCAGTTGCAGTTGCAACTAGGGTTTCTGATTTTGCAGCTGCAACAAACCCTAAACCTAATTTCTTGGGCACTTTCAGTGAAGCATTGGACCTAATTCCTGGATATTCTAGTGCACCCTAACCCAACGCATCTCTTGGTGCTCTCAGCCATAAAAAACGTCAAGTTTGGATTTTTGGGTCAAAGTCAAAATCAAAGTCAAAACAGTCATGAAGACCAGTTTTAGAGTAGAAGATAGATTGGAAGGTGGTGCCACCAACTTCAGAGCATGGAAGATTAAGTTACTTCTTATCTTAGAAGAAAATGATCTTCTGGATTACATAAACTAGGACATTCCTGAGCCGGTAGAAGATGAAGAGAAGGTCAAGAACAAGAAGAAAGAAGTAATGACCAGAAGAATCCTGGTAGATTCTGTTAGAGAGCATCTGATTCCACATATTGCATAACTAAAGACTGCCCAGATATTCCAAGATTGATTAGACATACTTGATCATGTGGGAATAGGCCCAGATGTAATCTTCGACGGACTGAATATTCGAGCTGCTGCTAGATCTCCTATGTGTGAATTGCATCTTTCCTTGAAACTCTCACGAGTAGGTGAGTAGCCTCGATAAGCATCAGGCCGACTCTATCTCCATAGGAACTGGGCTACAAACCATGGGAGATAGGGAACATCTACATCTGAAGTAGATGTGCCCCGACATAGTCTTCGATGGATTGAAGACTCGAGGTGCTTGAGGTGCAATTCCACGTGTCCGATAGCATCGAACTGAATGCATTCATGGAGTGATCCTATGAGAGGATCACCATGAGGTGTTTGTGGCTCCGATGTGGTCGTAATTCTTGTCATGGGACAAGAACGACCCAAGGTGCTTGACACACGTGTTCGATTGCAACGAGCTAAATGCATTCACAGAGTGATCCTATGAGAGGATCAACTATGAGGTGAATGTGGCTCTGATGAGGTCATGATTCTTGTCATGGGACAAGAATGACTCGAGGTACTAGACACATGGTGGTGGAGATGGATCATCAATATAGTTAAATGAGGCTCATGGATATTGTGATATTATCTATGACAGGAGAATACCAAGAACAAGTACGACGATATGTTTTGATGATTGCCACCAGATGATGCTGATAGTAATGATGATACTTATGATGATGCTACCTGTAGAATGGTCTACAAGACTATGTGAGTCTTGGCCATGCCATGTGAAGATGGATGGATGTGTAAGAGACCATTAATATCTCCCTAGCTAAGAGGGAGTGTTGATATTATGGTAGTTGCGGGAGGTATTAACCTTCATATGTAACCTTTGACTAGAATAGAATATTCCAGAAGCAAGAGAAACCTAAACATATGTGTGAAAAACCTAGAAGACATGTCCGCTCAACATAATATAATATTAAGGTATTATCCTCCAGGAAGACAAGTTGGCCTCACAGGAAAAAGATAAACAAAAAATATAATTACCAGAAAGTTAAGTCGACCCAGCCAGAAAAGTCATTGGACAGATTAATATAAATAGAGGACGTCTTGGCTCATTTGTTCACTCACTCTCACTTAGGAAATCGGAAACAATGCGCAAGTTTGGAGGAGGAGCAACAATAGTTGCAGTTGTACGGTTTTCTCTACCATTAATTTGATATTACCATTAATTACTAGCATGGGGGAAATGGAGGGGGGGGGGGGGGGGGACCTCTTTAAATAGCGTTAGTAGGGGTCCAGGGTTAGGTGTTGTGGTTGTAAATAACTTAATTTATTGTTTTTATTTAAACATTTAGGTTTCGGTGGTCCCTGGCTGCTCGGTATGACACTGTACAAAATTGGCCGGTTCGATGGTTTAAGGTTGGTTCTGTACTGAACTGGCCGGTTTGGTATGGAACCAGCCAAAAACGGTTTGAAACCTCGAACTGGACTGGAATGGCCCTGAAACTGGTCGGACCAGCCGGTTTTGCCGATTCTGGGATGATTCTGATAACATTGGTTTAAGCTTTATTTCTGATCAGATAAATGATCTATTTATGTTTGTTGTAATATGGATACGATAAGTGAATATAAGGAAAATGAGGCAGATAATGTAAAAGTGCATTTCACAAATAAATTCTTCCTGATACAACTTGCAATGTACAATTTCTCATTAAGAGTTTGTCTGCTGAATAATCACCTATTAAGGGATTGTGGTCTTGCAAGTGGGATTATCTATCTCTTTAGGGCCATGGCCCATAAGCTTTCATTCAATTTTGGGAAATTAATTCTAATCCATTATACTGCCTTTTTCACTAATAATATTTCTACACAAATTGGAAGGACACTTTATAGACACACACAACACAAATTAAACCTTGAGAAAATTTGGCATGAAAAACTATGGCAACAACTCTGTTGCCTAGACCAGAGGGGTCTATCTAAGCATGGAGAGAGTATGGAATGTAAAATCAGATTTCAGAAAATAGAATAAAAGGGCAATATGAGGATTGAAAGGATTTGCAATCTGCCACATGGCTTGTTTGATTACTAAAAGCCACAGACAAATTTCTGGAAACATGACATGCAAGTCGTAACTATATAGAACCTGGGCATACATTTCCTTATCATCATTAATCCATCACTAGATCTTCTAGTTGGTCAACACTCATCCTCAGCACCCTCTTTAATATTTCATTTATGGAACTGAACATCTTGTAAAATCCTAGTGAAAACCAACATTCTAATGTAATTATCATAAAGAGACATTCAATTATCCTTTTTTAAAGAATATATAAAGCATTTCTTGATTTATGTTATTTCTCATGAGCGTGTCACAACATATATTTTCTTGGTGTTGGGAGGTGTTATACACCTTCAATGCTTTATCAGGAAGGAAACCAGAAAATTGAATCAGATCCATTTTATCTCCCTAATAGTGCCATGTCCTAGGAGGTTGTTGTTGAAATCCCTTCTAAGGATATCACATCATACTAACAATCTAGAAATAAACCTAATAGCATTGCAAGATTCTACTGTAAAATAACATCCCTGGAGAAGAACTTCCATGGCTAAGAGCATATTAGAAAAATCCTTAAGCAAGGAAGTATTTCTGCAACATATATGGGTTCAAACCCTAACAAGAACTCTTACAAAGTCTTCAAAATACGTATATACACTGAGTTGTAATGTAACTACTAACCATGCATTGAAGTTGAAAATCAGCAACAGTAAAGTTTAATGCATTATAAAAAAATTATCATGTTTGAACTACAATGTGTTTTCTTAGATGAAGATGTTTTGATGGAATCCTATGTTACCTCTTAGAGATAATAAAGATAAATAAATAAAATTCATTCTTTTAGAAGCATGATAGATATGTGCATCTCATAATGGTTTATATGTGCCTTTATGTATGCACGAAGGACCTTAGTCAAGACCTGTACATTGTCCTGAGGGCCATCTTCATCCATAAGCTGACAGGGCATCATATTGTTAGAAAAGAAATGAAATAAAAGTATATTGATGTGGACGAATGATAAAAAATGAAAACTTTTTTGACGTGTCAACTTAAGATGGTCATTGTTGCCGCCTTTATACACACCTCGGGTGACGTGGAAGAAATCATCAATCCACTGGGTGTGTTCTTGGGGGCAAGTCTCGAGTCAAGGTGCTGTCACATGATCCTTGACTCCTCCGTCTAGGCCAACTCCTAGCGAAGCCAAGGGGGGTAGTCCCTAATAAAAGAATCTAAGGCTTAAACTAAGCTAAATACAAAAGAGAAATCTAGGAGTTTATTATGAAACAAGAGCAAGATACAAGATCTACACTAGCAGCATATATGACAACAAATGAAATTGCTTATAGTGGAAACATTCAAAGCATGTAAAGTACTTGCATGAAAGATATAACTTGAAAATAGATACAAGTGCTAAAAGGAAATGATAAACAATATATGGAGATTGTAGACTAGTGCCAAATAGATTGTTGCAAGATAACCAATTGCTGCTGAAATGTAAATGTTATGGAGATGTATTGCAAGTGCTCTTGATAAATTTTATTATTAATGAGTTGCTTAAGTTGTTAGATTTATTGTGAAGTGGCTCTTGTGTTTGCAAGCCACTTATGTGAGATTGTGTGCTTGGTGTTGCAATAAAAGTAAATCTAATCTAGGTTGGGCCCCTTAGAGGCTATCCCTCAGCCTGGATTGCGGAGAACTTGGCGAAGATCCAAAGGGAGAATATCCCCTCAATCTTCACCAACAAGCTCAATAGAGTAATGCCACATCCCCAACACTCCCAATAGAGCACCACTTTTGAGGATGAGAGCAAGAGGGAGGGCACCACCTCTCCAACAATGGGCATCCCTCTTCTAGAATGCGCCACCTCTCCAAGAGGGGCGCACCTCCCTTTGGGAGATCTTTCAAACTTATGTTAATCAAGAGCTAACTCCTTCTCAACTCTCTCTAGAGTGCCAACAATGCATAGTTAACTCAAAGAGAGGGTGAGTTGACTCAAGACATGCCCCCAACATGTTTCCCCAAAAATAGCTTTGCTTATTTTTTGTGAGTAAAATTCATTTTAAGTGATTAAAAATCACTAATTTCACTCACAAAGTGGGTACTTAGGTAAAGTGGGTATTCTGAGTGTAAAACCAAATACCCCCAAGGCATATGATGCCTTCTAGTACCACTTTTTTAATTTATAACTTATTTACAATTAAAATATCCCGTTTTGTGGGAATTTTTTTATTGACTGAAAACATTAAAAACTCCTAGGGGGGACTTAGTGCAATTTCCATATGACTCAATATTGATGACTAGCATGGTAATATAAACATTAGACACTAGACTTAGATTTTCCAAGCTAAGGCCTTACCATCAGTACATACTCCAACTTTGGAGGAAATGAGTGAAAAAACTCAAAAATTATAACTTGCTTAAAATTTGATTCGAGCAAAGGAATAATTAATAAGTAAAAAAAACACTCTAGAGTAATGTACTCATGATTTAGTCTTAGGAGACTAAACCTTTTACAAATTCATTATGCCAGATTCATCTTATTACAATGCCCCAAGGGGAGATGGAAATGCGAAAAATTGGCCATATTGACCGGTTGGACTTCTAAACTTTGATTTTGAACATATCAATGTTCTCAACTGCAAGTCCATCCTAGTGCAACTTGGTGGATAACAGTCATAACTTCTCATGTTGCTTATACATGGGTATGACCATTTGTTCTAACTTCTAAATGGCATGGTGTAGGTTTTGATATGTTGCATGGTCATTTTGATACAAGAAGGTTTCACGATGGAGGGAAAAAAAAGGAAAAGAATGTATCTTGATTTCACTAAATAGGTTGAAGCAGATGTATAGGTTTTAACACTTCAAAATAATGAACTTCGAAAATCCAATTCAGTAGGTTACAAATGCCATAAACTTGATTTACTATAATTTGTCAGGTTTACATGATGGAAAGCCTATTGCAATTGAGTAGTTATGCTTTGCAGCATGTGGTTTAGATTCATCATGTATGAGAAAAACAAGGTTGCTAGTCTCTGTAGGTGTGGGTTTGGTTACAAAGTTTTCCAAACCAGGGTCCATTATGGTGTTTAGGTCTGTAAAAATGATTTCATATACATATATATTATACACACAGATACATATTTGTATATTCTATACAAATAATAGCATTATATCAATATACATGAACATGTATATATACACATTATTATGGTTATATGTAATTTTTTTCCCCGATATAATATTTAAGGTATGTAATTCTTTGTCCCTTGTATGCTCGTAGGAGTGATGCCATGTAGGTCCTATGGTTAAAAACACCCATTGCTTTGAGGTCAGGTGTATGTACATAACTTTGTTAATCCACACATTGTGTGTGTATAATTCAATAGATTAGTATAACCATTGATTGAAGAAATAGTGATATATAGACAACCATCCACATAACTCGCAACATACATAAAGGTATTGCTTCATACAGAAAATCATTGTTAACTAATCCCCTTTTTATTTACAAATGAAGTCTGCTATGGATATAACTTTGTGCTTAACATGTATATCCCCCCTTTGCAAAAATTGAGCATACCACTCAATTATAAAGGTAAGGTCACATCCTTAATAGATGAGGAGTGAACAATAGTAGTAATGGACATAGTGTTAGTCATTGTAGGCTGAATGGTAGTAGGAAGTACACTGGCAATGCTGCTGTTGATGGTGTTGACAATGGACCTGAAATCTCTGCAATTTCGTCCTGCCCCTATAAAATATCCTACTTTGAAAGGAGCCTCTTCAGGCACTTTGTTGGTGCTCTTCTTTCCTCACTTGCTTTGCAAGCAAGAAACTTCCATAACTACCAACATCATTGTTTTAACATCTTTTGTTAATTTAATTAAGATAAAGACAGTTGATAATGGTAATTTCTGAAAAAATGGTTCTTTTTCCATTCTTTTCTTTTCTATTTTTGAAACTTGCAAATTTGTAAAAGTTTTGTTGAAAATATTTATTCACCTAAGTCATAAAGTGAAATTTGTCACTTAAATCATAAAGTGACAATTAATTCACAAGTGGGTGAATTAATAGACATAAAGCAAACTATGAAAACTTAAGTAAAGTGGGTTTCTAAGTGAGATTTATGAGAAGTGATCTCACCCATTGATTAGACTTGGCTAGATCTAATTTAAGTCATTGATCTTTTAGGTTTGGCCTAAGGAAGGCTAAAGGAGGCAAAAGGGTAAGGATGAGACTCACTTGTCACTTGAGAGAGTTGAGTGAGGAAGAGGAAGAGAGGAAGAAGGGTTTGGAGAAGGCAAAGGGGGCGCACCATTGAAGGAGAGCAAGCAAGCTTGTGGAGGCACACTTGTGGGAAGCAAGGGATCTCAAGCTTGAGGTTCTACACCCTTGGAGAGTAAGCTAGGTGGAGGGCGCACTCATAGGAGTCAGGGCGCACAAGCAAAGAGTAAGGGATGCACTTGAGTATTGAGGCCCGAGGGGCGCATTTGCTTGTGGAGGGTGCGCATAAGGCAAGGAGGGGTGCAAGGCTGAAGGCAAGAGGCGCTCTATCAGTTGGGAGCTTTTGTGGAGGCAAGGGGCACACCTAGAGTTGAGGGCGCAAGCTTCTATCCATTTGGCTACCAAGAGGGGCGCAAGTCTTCATTTAGTAGGCACATCTACAAGGAACTCCAAAGCATCCTGAGTTGGGTTGCTATTGTATTGTACCGGATTCACTTGTATTTATTTCCTTGTTGTACTATTGCTTTGAGATCTCCAATATATATCTATCTCTCTTACTGGTTTTCCCCATGGGGCTTTTTCCAGGGTCATGTTGACCAAAAACTAAAAACTACATGTGTTCATTTGTCATGTTTGCTTAGTATTTTCAGTTGTAGGTTGTTAAAGATCCTAGAGGTGTCTTTGATGTTTAATGCATGTTAAAGAAGGCTAACTTGGACAGCAAAACCATCCATATTTAATCCTTATAACAAGAGGGATTAAAGAGCATCAAACCAAAGTTTTGTGGGCAGATTTTCAGAGGGCAAAGTTCAGATTTAGTGGGCTGTTTTGAACAGAAAGAAGGCTGTCCTAAAACAGCGGGAAAAACAGTTTGAAAGTACCCAAACATAGTGCCCAACAAGAGGTCAAATGACAGGCCTGTTGGGCAGTCCATAGGACCTCAGAAAATCTTCATACCTCTATTCATTATTTGTTGTTAAAAGTTGGTGCATAGAGTCATAATTGGAATAAACTATGTCATCATGCAATAACTGATTTGCAAAGAAGAAACACTTGTTCAAACTTCTAGTCATGTGCAATTGCAAGGTTGGAGCTAACACACAACAAGGCCAACTGAATCTAGGCTCACACCAAGTGATGGAGTTGTGCTGAAGGGGTGCAGAGGAAAACATCTCCTATATCTGAGTCGACTTTTGAAAATGAACATCATCTAATACTTTTTCTTCGTCATCTGGAAATTCTGGTGGGGCACTCACGGTCAACTATGAAGTTATCGGGTGCATAATATACTACCATTTGCTGCGATTGGCACTTGTCAAGTATGATGCATGTTGCTGCTGGATATTTTTAGTGGAGGTGACTAGGACTGATTTTTACATTTCAAGCTCTGATATATTTGGGCATTGTTGTTGAAGTTCCACTGTGGTTGAGGCAATGTTGGGGAGCTCCCGAGTAAACTATGTTGGCTGTTGCAATTAATGGAGTGTGACTATCTTAATTGCGTGAAAGAGAGCTAATTTTTCCAATAGACCAACATTTGTAACTCGCAGAGTGAATAGCTGGAGGTATTGGCGGATGCAGATAAACTATTCCAATACACTCTTGTGCATTCTCCATCTATTCTTCCTTCTCTCTTAACCATTCTTCTATTGCATTCCTTACTGAAGAGAGATTGATTACTTATGTTAGAGTGGCACGTTGATCTTAAAAAGCGGGGTATGCTTTGTTGAAGATCATCCATTTTCTTTTTTAAGTCCACATTGTGTCTTTCTAAGGTAACAACAATGGTAGAGAGAGTGGTGCATTCCTTTGTAATTGCTATCACCTTTCTCTATATCTTTGCAACTTGATGATTGAAGGTTTGGAGCATGTCGTCAATGAGTAGTTTGAAGCACTTGACTTTAGATGATAGTGTTGCTTCTTCCAATCACTGTAGGTGTGTGATGAGAGTTTTAGGCTTTTAGCCTAAGTCTCGGCTGCAAGGAGCATGTCATTTTTCTCCTAACACTTCTTTCTTCTTCTATGCTAACTCCTTTTCTAAATTCATTATAATATGTAAAGCTTTACTAGTATCACTCGACCATTATGCTGTTTAAAGCGTTGTCTAGGACTCAACATGCTGTTTTTGAAGAGTTGTATTCTTTTCTTCTAATCTAGCACAAGTGTTTGCCTACTCTGTGGTCTTCGCAAATTGTATTTTCATTGTTGATTTATCTAACTATTTTAAGGCATCCGAAGAATCATCATTTATTACATCCTTAAATTCTTTTGTACCTGGGACTTCTTGAACAATTTTGAAACCTACTGCATTTGAACTCAATTCGAACTAGTGTTGAAGGCAACGAGGAGGAACCTTTGTTGCATCTTTTTGTGGTTCACACTATGGTGACATTGTCTTAGCAGGAGTCGTCATTTCTAGATGGTGTTGTTCGAAGGTGTTGGGGCCTATCTTTGTGGTTTGCAATTGTGGTTGAGAGCCAGTGGTTGGAGTGGGTACAACATCATCTCTGGGAGGTGGATGAGTGAGAATGAAGCTGTGGGGAACGTGGAGATTAACAGTGAAGTTATCCATCAATCCTACAAAAGGAGGGGAGTGACATGTGTGGATGGTATTGTGTGGTGGGCTCTAGAATTGGGATGTTAAGATGGGTGGGAGGCTCGAGCAAGTTGGCAACTGAATTGGTGTGGGGTTTGATGGGGAGTGTGTTCTCATGTGAGATGTGCTTTATGATAATCGATGAACGAGTGGAGGATGTAGGCTATTGCTCTTCAATAGTTGAGGCTGGTGTAGGTTGTTATTGTCATCAATTAGGATTTGTATGGTGGATTGAGATTGGGGGTGGCTAAAGGAGTGAAGTGGGTGCAATGTGTCCTTCAAGTTGTGTGGAAGGGATTAGGGAAGATTAGGTCAATGAGTTTCAATGGGTGGGCATGGGGAGTGTGGTCTCATGTGAGATGTGCTCTATGCTAATCAATGAACGAGTGGAGGATGTAGGCTATTTCTCTTCAATAATTGAGGCTGGTGTAGGTTGTTATTGTCATCAATTAGGAGATTTGTATGGTGGATTGAGATTGGGGGTGGCTAAAGGAGTGAAGTGGGTGCAATGTGTCCTTCAAGTTGTGTGGAAGGGATTAGGGAAGATTAGGTCAATGAGTTTCAATGGGTGGGCATGGTTATGGTGGGTGGGAGTGGAGTAATGGGTAGAGGACATACTTGAACTTGGCGTGATCGATGTTTGTTGTTGATGCTGTAAGAATCGTTCGTAGCCATAACTTGAAGATGTTGGGGGTTGCAAGGATGTGGATCATGTTGTGCTGCAAGCATGATGTGAGTTGTGTTGTTAGGGTGGAGGCATGGAAAATTTGTTATCGTCTTTTGATCTTTTCCTCTCCTTTGCTAAATCTTGTACACTATGTTGTGAAAGGTTTTGATATTGTGGATGCTTCTTCATTGAGGTTGTGGTTGTCTTGCATAGAGAGTTGAACTATTGGTTGGCAGGGAAAAATACCCAAGTTGGAATAATGGGTTCCATGAGTGTGCTTGTGGTGCTCTGACGAAAGTTTGGTTGGTGGACATTGCGTGGTCCACACTAGAATCTTTTCAACACCATTTCATACCAGTCAACATGTTCAAGTGGTGCACACTATGGGCTTTCTTGTCCAACGTCATTAGTTATCCATAAATCAAGTGGGAGTATTGTAGGGATGATGAAGTGATAACCTTTACTAGATGTGCAGGTGTAGTTGTTGGTATCAACGTATTGTTGTGCCATCTTGCGATGTACTTATGCTACTATCAGATACTTCTTAAGTTTCAAGCACAGGACAAGAGCTCCATGAACCATGATAAGACAATAATGTTTGTGCTGAAACTAGTGAGCATAGTCCCGAATAAGGTCATCTACATGAAGCGACATTTGTGGCGTAGATGATGTAGGTATAAGGAAAAGTGCAACTGTTTCTTAGATGATGGCATTGGTAGCCATTTGTTCTACTTCAAGGTTCTATTGTGGTGGGCAAGGTTTGGCAGAGTATCACTTCTTGAAGATCGTGACATTGTTGTGTGGTGTAACGACTAGGGCCATGAATTGGACACTTTGGTTGTTCGATAGGCTATAGTGGTGGAAGTCTTGGGATGTGAGGGTGGGGTGGAGTGATGAAATGAGGAATGAGGTACCACTTGATAATGGTGTTGTTGGAAATGATGTAGGAAGGTGGTCGAATCATGTGCTAAAACTTGTGGGTGTGTGAGGTGTAATAGGTGCATGCGTAGACATCTACTTCTTTCGGTCTAGTCCATGCGATCTAGTGCGGGTTGGTTTAACATATCATCCATTTGGTTTTGTAACTATTGTACTCTTTGGCAGTGGATACTTGAATTGGCGTTGTGGCAAGCGAGTTTGTTGAGTGGTGATTCATCAGACATGTGCATACCATTCTTCCTAGGTTTCTATCACTTGTGAAGGATTTTGCTTTGCGATTTTATTAACCTTCGGGGTTACTTTGAGAGTGTTTATACCAATGCCCGGGGGTGTTTCATGAGATGTGGGGTGTATGGTGTGTTGATTACCCTTGGTTGTACCTTGATGGACATACTCATTAGAGTTAGCTTGCTCATTGATTGCTAGACCTTATCTTGATGCTTATGTGGCACACTTCTTGGAGCGTTGGAGACCTAGATAACATGATGATATTCTTTATGATGTACACATGGAGGTTGGTTGGTTGGTTGGGAGGATGACTCATTTTGGATGAGTGCGTTGAGCCCTAGATGGAATGGGAACACTTAGTTGCTTGCAAGGAGGCTTGTACTTGACTTGAGGATGCTTGGGTCGAGGAGTGATCATGTACACATGGTGCACATAAAGGTGCACATGGATTAGGACGGAGCGTTAAAGCATTGGAGGCCTTTGGAGGAGGCACACTCAACCTTTCTTAACGAGCGTTTAGCCTTGGAGCCTTACTTGATGGATGTGCATACCTTGGAGCTTGACATGTGTCACCTAGAGTTAGAGTGCTCCACATTTGGGCCTATTTAGTGTGTAAATAGGGGTCTTGTTGTGGACTAGGTCCTCTTGTTATTATTGACCTCCGTCACCTTTCATATAAGTAATGGAAGGAGGGAGTACTTTGATCATATTCATTCTTGTTCACTTATGTAATCACATACTTGTGTTAGAGATGTGAGAGCTAGAACGAACAAGTCTTTATGGATTCTTCTTCATTGTGCATGTTGTCTTTTGTATTGGGTGCTAGGGTTCTTGAGGAGATTCAAGAGAAGGCTAGGGTTAGGGTTTTGCCCAAAGGGAATAAGGGAAGCTAGGGTTTGGGATAAACGCTAGAGGAGCAAAGGGAGCACTTGATTTTCTAGCTCGTGTGGGAGAAGAAGATTAGGGTTTTGTGGCATATTTGGAAACCCTAGTGCTATTTGGAGTGCTTGATGTGGAGTAGATAGAGGGAGACTTGACTGTGTGTTGTACTTGCTTGTTGTGGATCTTTGGAGGAGCAACCAGCTTTAGTTGTGAGAGATTATTAGCTAGGATTTGGTGGCTAGGGTTTGCAATTTTGGTCGATGCCCTATCTAGGGTTAGAGAGCTTGACTTGTACATGCCTGTATCAAGCTGTGGTATGTACTTGTACTTCATCTTTTATATGTATATGAAGTGTTACAGCTGTCCAAACTTTTTGTACTTGCAGATTTAAATTTCAGCTTATTTTATCTTCGTGATTGAGCAGATTCCAGCACTGGTTATGCACGCTGATTTGACATAACATTGAGCATAATTTGTTACGTGATTTAGCACACATCTAGAAGACAAAGCGGCAGATTTACAGCTGTAATAAGTAATTTTTAGATCTGTAATTTGCTTGGAAAGTGTGCCCTAAGGGCCGAAACTTTGTTACATTGAAGTACACTTGTTTAATATCTATTTTCTTGGGGCTGCCTTCTGAATTGGTTGAAGAGAGTGAAGTATTTTCTCCTGTAAACTAATATTCCAGATTCAATGCCAAGGTTGATAGTCCACAAAAATTAAATCCGAGAAAGTTCAAGGTTGAGTTGAAATTTTTGAATTTGCATTAAAAGTGGTATAGAGAAATTTCTACATGGTATCAAAACATTTCATAGATATCAACAAGTTCTACTGGGTGTTATGGGGCACAAGATTCTTCAACAATTTTGCGTTCAATTTCAATACTTTGGCTCAATTGTTCTCAAACTTTGTATTCGTCATCTCACAGTTGTCTACCCACATGTTGTCAGGGTTGGTGATGGATATCTTTAGTGTTTGGGTGCCCTATTTCAAATTCAATATCTTTTTTTCGCTGCTTATGGTGGTACACATGTCTTCCATCCAAGGTTTCCCAAGTAAAATCATGCTTCTAAAGTATTGGTCCTACTTTAATCCTCACTTTTTTCAATGATCCTTCTACAATCTTTGGTCAATCATAACTCGTGATTAAAAAACATTCAATATTTTCAAGTGGATGACATTCGATTTCTTTCCAAAATATTGTAGTGATGACATTTGTGTTGATCTACCATCACGTGGGGGACTATAGATCTGTTCTGTTGAAATGAATAGGAATCAATGTACTTGACTTGATGATGTGACACATAATTGGCTAACTGGGTGTAGGGATATCCTTCTTCAGATCAAGCTCATATGACAACGTCAAGATGTAAATAATATTTTTGAGAAATGGGAAACATATCTTTGTTAATGTGAGTGCATGGTTGGTGTTGCTAGATCAACTGAAATGTCACTCAATTTGGAATGTGCAAGCTTGATCTTCTTCTACAACTTGTGTCTTAACTTCATTGTATAGTGTTCCAAAGATGAATCATGCAGAGTGGATGTGTTATCCGTGGAGCATGAAGAGAGGTTACTAACTTCTTTGACAACATTATATATCTGACCCTATGTTGCATAGGGACTTGTCCTCCCCCAAAAAACCCTCATACCCGCTGTTCCGACGTCTTGGGGACTTGGGGAACCCTAGGAAACGCCACCAAATTGTCGGGGACTTCATCAAGGACTCAGGGACTTGCTGCTCGTCTCCAAGACGTTTCAGACAGATTTTAGGGACATTTTGGACAAATTTTGGGGATGTTCTTGGCTAATTTCAGGGATGTTTCGGGAAGATTTAGGGGATATTCCGGGAATGTATCTTCAGTTTTGACAATGGACATTGATGATTGGACAATATGATGTTTTTTTCCATCCATTTTTTTGTATTACACCGAATCTAAATCTGCTATACAAGTTGCAGCTCAAAACATGGGTTTTGTATGATGGGTTTTGCAAGTGTAAGGGATGTGCGTAATACTATATAGTATAGCCTATAATGCCTATAAGTAACGACAAATGTTTATGGTGAATATTAAAATTTTAATTTTTTTTAATATATATATATATATATATATATATATATATATATATATATATATATATATATATATATATTAGTTATTGCAATCACGAACCCGCCGTCTCCTGAAAGATTTGGGGGTGTGCTCTAGTCGTCTAGGGAAGGCATCCCCCCATTCTCGCCGTTTCCTTGTCCCAAAAACTACTCCAACATATATCTGACCTAATTCAATATTATCTCGAATAACACTTTTTCTTACTCTTCCTTTGAAGATCTAATGGCATCGCTGTAGTGGTTGTGATAGTGGATTTCTTCTGAATGCTCCCGTAACCTGAAGGGTTGGCATGTGTGACAATGTGGACATGTGCTTCCTATAAATTTGTCCACTGATTGTTGGAAAATGTGAGAGGTACTATGTAGATAGATTCATGGTTTTTGACTTTTGATAGTTGGACGCATTGTCTCATCCAAAAAAATGCAAACGATATGATTGACATATTTGAATGGACAACTGGGTGTTGTATGGCCCCACATATCATAGTCAAGGCATCTGGTTTTTCATCTTTGACCTTGACTTCTATTCTTACTTTGGTTTTGATCTTGTGAGGTTGTCCCTGTGTCTCATATATATGGCCGAATTTGGTGGGGTTATCTTGTGGTACCTAAGTTTGGGGTGTTACCTAGGAGGTTGAGGTTGACCCAGTGTGGTGAAATGATGGGTAATGTGTTATGCAAAAGGCATGCTATTTGGGTATGTTGCTATGTGAGAACAATTAAATGGCACTGGAGAAAAAGATTGAATACATGTTTATCAATGAATATGAGGCATGCCTATGCCATAGCTAGTGCATGATAGTCGTGTTGTGGCTAATGCATGAAAATTGCGCTTCGTTTAGTGTGTGATAGCTTTGCTAATTGCGTCTCGGAGTATTTTGATTGAAACAAAAAAATTCAAGAGTTTTTGGACCACTCACTTGGTTATTAGAATGCAGAAGATCTAGATTTTGTAGTGGGCATCCTTTTAGTAAATGATTATGCTTGCAATAGTGACAAAATTGTTGATTTTCCTGCAAACACAACACCCGACTAATAATTTAAATAAAACACACTTTATTAATTATTAGCACAACTAGGTTATCAACGAAACATTAGCGGAAGCATTAAAAACATAAACCAATCACACATTTGCCAATAGATTTTGGGTAAACAACCCCTGGAAAAACCCTTGCGGGAAAATCAAATCTGTGATGATTTTATTGCTATAAAATCATGGCTCCCTTCCTGGGATAATGGCCCTTCAGAGGATTACAATGTAGCGATAGCCTAGCCCACCTGGCTGCTATCTCCCTCGCTGCCTCTTTGCACCTTTCCTCAGCCTTGTTCACTCACACTTGGATGAATTCTCTTCACCCACTCAATGAAATCTCCTCACTCTCTACTTAGTGTGTCTCTCACTCCCTCACACTTTTTGTGAGTCTCTCAAATTGTGTATGTGACTCTTTACAAGGATGACTTCCACGTGTTGACACAAACCCACATAGAAGTACATGTCCGATGCTAAATGTAATGTCCCTTTCTAAATAGGAGCTCAAGAGAGGAGGCTTAATGGTCTAAACCGCCCCGTTAGACTACAGCCAGGGCCAGGAAGGGGTAAACAGAGTTACTAGAGGTCACTCCAGTCAAAGGTGTTATATTCAGAAAGTGACATTGAGCTAAAAGTGGCTAAAAGCGCTTTTAAGCCAATTAGAAGTCAACAACGAATTAGGGTTTCAGGCAACTATAAGAGAAGGTTCAATGATCTAATTCATCATTATGTAGATTTTGACTCGTCATTGAGGAGAGAGGCGCATCTCAGGAGAGATAGTTCAATGGATTCCAGGAGGAAGACACCTATTGGCTGATTTCGGTGTTGAGAGACACATGCTAGTCATCGGGAAGATCACACAGGTCTTCCATCATTCTTTAGTAGCAGTTACACAGATTCCAGCAGCAAGGGCACACTTATTCAAGGTGAGGGCGCAACTTCCGAGGAGGTTCAGTGGATCGACTTGTCCCTTTCATGGAGATTTCAGAGATTCCCCTCCGACCCAGTTGAGATGAAGGCAAGGCACATCTTTTGCCTGGTTCCTCGTCAGATTCCGACGGAGGAATCATCTGGGGCGCACTTTCCAGACATTGGGAGTGCGACACTTGGGGAGTGTTGACCGCCTCTCCAACACCGGTGGTCAACTCTATGTGCCATGAAGAGATGCATCATCAGATGCAAATTTGTTGAAGACTTTTGGTTCTATAGGGCTTGTTTGGCCCCAACACTTCTTTTTGTAACTGGAATTTCCGCACCCCTGCGTGGGTTAATAATGTAATAGGTCTGCATTGGTCATAGTTAGGTTAGTTATCTTTGGATCGTTTCAATATGGGAGTTCTTTTCACCAAGGGTTTTTTATCCTTAGGTTATCAATTGGGCTTTTCAGCCTTATTGATTTCCCTTGAGTTTTTCCCTCACACTTGCAACGAGTCTAGTATAGTTTTTTTTAATTAAATTTCCCTAAGTTTGGAGAAAGTTTCGCGGAATTCCAACGAGTCTAGTATAGTTTTTTTTAATTAATTAATTTTTAATTAAATTTCCCTAAGTTTGGAGATTTAATTAATTAATTAATTAATTATTTTTGAGCAAAATTTGTAAAAACTAGGTCCTTGGATTTTTGATAGGGGTATTTCTGCTCAAAAGAAATGGAATAGCACCTCCTACACCCTTGGACCAAGTTTCAGCTCAGTCGGACAACTTTTGCTATGGGTTTGTCCACCCAGAGTGTCAGTCAGTCAATAACAACAATTTTAATTGCTAAAGTCCAATCATGGCAAAATTGTAAAATTGTAATAATGAGTTAGAAGGATGATTTAATGATGGAATAAAGTTAGAGAGAGTCTCCCTAACCTAAACCTACCCATCCAACCTTGATTTCACCTTTTAATTACCCTTACCCCCTCACCTCACTCAAAAGTTACGCCTCCCTAGGGGGATTGACGTTTTTCCTTGGTGGTATGACGTTGTGACTTAAGTGGGGGCCCCTCTCCCACGTGGTGTGTCTCCCTTACCCCCCACGTCACTCCCTAACCTAACCCCACCCCCTTCACCTCATTATTTGCCTCCCTTTCCTCTCCTCATCCCCCAAGTGGTGCACCCTCCTAGGAGAGTTGTGCCCCTCTCCACTTGGAAAATTCTAGAAATAATTTTAAAAATTATTTAAAACTCTTCCACTCCCCTAGCACAAATCCCATAGCCTCCTACTTACCTTTGTGTGATCCCAACACCTCCCAAACCATTCTACACCCTAGATCTAAGATCTAAACCCAGATGGTGCGCCCTAGCCTTGAGATATACTCTTATGCTTGGTGATGGACATTTGGCATTGATCCAAGAGAGGTAGGTTTGTCTTCAAGTATAAATAGGTCCCTCTCCTCACTTCTTCCTCACCATATCTTGAGCTAATGTTATGCTACTTGATTTCTCACTCTCTCTCTCTCTCTGTCCATCATTTCCATTATTTGGCTCTTAGGGTTTTGGAGATGGTTTTCTCCAAGATCCATTTCTTGAGTAATAAAGAGAAACTTTGGAGGACAATTGGAAGAGTTATGCATATGCTTGTTCTTGCCACACATATGAGGTAAACTTCTTTTAGATTTGGTTGGTGATTGCACACATTGGATCTTAGGTAAAATGTTACTTGGGTAGATCTATTAATGCACATGCTTATAGATCTATATATCTTGTTTTGCTAGATAGGATTGAAATGTCATCTTGTTAGTATATGCAACATATTATCTCTTGTATGCATATCACCTCTCAAGTCTTGCAGGTTTAGCTTCAAGGGTTTCATTGGGAATGCACCAAGGAAGATTCTTCCCTTGAGACACATACAAACTCCATGCTTTTCTCACCCTTTACTCTTCTTCTATTTGTTGTTCACATTCATTTATATTTCAGCTAGTTTAACTTAGCAAGATAGGTCATTTATATCAAATTTTATCAATTTTTCTTAAGAAAAATTTTTGCCCTAAAAAGGCAAAAGTTTTTCTTCACTTTGCTTGTTGTGTGTAGCATTTCCAGCAAGGATACCTTGCTGGTTTTTGCAGGTTCAGATCTGGTTGAGAGGGGTTTTGGCTACCCAAAGGCATCCACACAACACTCAAAGACCCCCCAAAGGGATTGGTAGCTATTTCTCAACCATCTTTCTCTTTCTCTAGCTTCTTGTGCTTATTCTCCTTCATTTCTTGCTGATTTTAGTAGCTTATAGCTTGGGAGAAGGATTGGTACGGCCTACCTCCCAAGTGTGAACTTGGATCTAGATCTAGCTTAGAGTTTTTCATCTCAAAATCACTTTCCTAAGCTAGGACGTGGGGTTAGTGAGCTTCTTACTTCCCTTGCTTGCTTGCCTCTCTTTTTTCTTTCTCTTGCTTGCCTCTCTCTCTTTCTTTTTCCTCTTTCTTCTTTCCTTTTCTCTTTCAAGCATTCTCTAAGTCTAATAATTGCATTCAAGGTAAGGTTAGCGTTTAATTTGTGTTATTGATCTAAGTGCTTGATGTTTTGATATATTCTAGATCTAGATCTCACACATAATCAATCTCTAGCTTAAGCCTATTGGGCATAATCAACTTAGCTAGATCTATTTGCATGCTTAAGCTCCTTAAAGTTTAATCTTTACTTTACATGTTTAAATCTAACCCTAAATGTTTAAATGCTTCAATAAGTTAAGTGAATGGTGTTTTTCTTTCATGCATTAATCTTAATGCCATTTGCATGCTTAAGCTCCTTAAAGTTTAATCTTTACTTTACATGCTTAAATCTAACCCTAAATGTTTAAATGCTTCAATAAGTTAAGTGAATGGTGTTTTTCTTTCATGCATTAATCKTAAGGCCATTTGCCAACACACGTGAAGTAATTCTTATTGTTGAGTTGTTAGTGTAGGCAAACACTTAAATTTCATTTTCTCACACTTGTGCTTGGATCTTAATGCTTTAAATCACAATAAGATAAGTGTGCTCATCTCTTTTTATCTTGTTGGCAAGTTGTTCTTGCCTTTGTAGATTACTTCTTCACTTGGCAAGCTACATATTTGTGCACTAAGTAATTTGCTCTCACATAGCTTATATGTGTTAATGCCTTTCATTTCATAAGTTTAAGCAACACATCTGACTGTGACAGGTAGGGTTAGCCTTGTTGCTATACTATCTTGAGCATCCAGCAGCCATTTGGCAATAGGAGGAGGAGGCTTTGGTGAAAATCTTAATAAAGGTAATTAAAACTTGATAATCTTAAGAAACCTTTAATAATCCAACCTTCGGCTAAAATATCTAAATACTTTGTGGGTTTAATAACAAAGAGTTGCTAATCTTCATCATCCTTATAACACTTGTGCTTAAAATCTCTAAATCTTCTTTGTTGATATGTTGTTGATAATGATGTGTTGATGATAATCTCATAAATGTGATGATGCTTTGATCTCCTTGTATCCTGCACACAAACTTAAAAGTGGTTAGCTTGTTGCATCATTGTATCTCTAGCATTCTTATTTGTAATTACTTGTAGCTAATCTTATTGTAAAATAATTATTCCTTTATAAGTAACTTGTAATTCTTTTGTAATGAAAAACTCTTTAATTTAGTTGACCCCTTGCCCATTATTAGGCACTAGTTTTAGTTTCCCTAGGGAAAGGTCTTGCTTAACATACTAACCCTTGCATCTTGCATTGCTGCTTGTGCATCTTAGGATTAGAATCCCCCAAACCTTGTAAATAATTAAAACCAACTCCTAGAACTTAACTTTAAAACTTAACTAGAAACTAGGGACTACCCCCCTTGGCTTCCCTAGGAGTGAGCCTAGACGGAAGAGGTTCCGGTCAAAGTGATAGCGTGGGCTGTGAACCTAGGCATTGTGCCTCCAAGGACACACTAAGTGAGCCGAACTTAACTCACGTTTGCAAGTGTGTATTAGGACGACAACAGGGAGGACACATTTGGGGTTCCCGAGCGATCATCAGTACAGATCCGAGGAAATCCTTCCGACCCATTTAATAGTAGACCTGGGCGATCAGTTTGAGACACACATCAACCGATTACGACAGTGGAATCACTAGGGTGTAGTTTTCCAGAGCAGAGGGGGCGCATTTCCCCCAGGGGGATCCATCCGGGGACCAGATACACCAATTGAGGTCCGGACAATCACCAGAACCGTGAGACAGAGCAGGGCGCATTGTTTGGGACAATTTCCAGGCATTTCTGAGAGGTATAGCCACCAGTGTGAACTTTCCAGTCTTGTAGTAGTTGCCGTACGAGCTGGCATATCCGCTGTAGTTCTTCATCTCATCCATTGCATTCCACAACATTCTTCGGGTATCGGGTATTATTGTTTTAGTTGCTGTTGTATTCCGGCTAAGATCCTTTTGTCATTGATCTAGTCGAGTGATTCATTTTATTCAGCCGCATTCGACATTTGTACTCCACAGAGATTTCATAATATAAGCTTTGCAGTCTTTTGTCCCCATTATTATTTGAATGCTCATCTATATGCTGTAAACAATTAAGCCTACACACATATTAGCAAAGTTTCCTAGACTAGCCAAGTCAGGAACATTAGAGCGGTATCCGAGCTTTAGTCCTACCAGCCTGTGATTAAAGACGATGAGTGCAACAGAGGACCCAAGGGGCCGTGAGCACGTAGGTGATGAATATCACTTACAATGGACGCAAGGAGGGAAGACCTAGACCTGATTTTCCACCTTTTCCTCCCAGCTCAGAGGAAGAGGCATAGAGGGAAGCAGAGAGAAGGGCAGAGCGTGAGGCTGAGCATGAGGCAGAGAGGATGTTAGGAGACAGATACGAGAGACCAGAGGGCAGTGGTAAGGCCCCCATGGACCCAGAGGCAACCTTCATGCAGGTACTCGACAATCTGGTAGTCAGTCAGCAGGCCATGACTCAGTCCTTGGCACAGAGGGCTGATAGATTGGCTATAGTGGGCACCCCGGGCACACAAGCCCCACTTGCAGCACAGGGGAACTCAGGGGTAGGCAGTAGACCCCAGTCTCCTACTCGCACATACACCTCTTCGAGTAGGATTCCCATGCCATTGTTCCCCAGTTTCCAGAGGGCACCTCCAGCGGCAGCATAGCAGCCGATAACACAGAGGCCGCCCACTCAGGCGGAGGACATTGCAGATTACAGGAGGGAGTATGCAACATTGGGTTGTGACTTCCATCAAGATATGACCTTGGTTGAGTATTGTGGACTCAGACTCAGGAACTGCCCTAGAGAGTCACAAAGAGGAGGACAGCAACAACAGTAGGGGTATAACATTGATTTCATTCGAAAAGTTGGTAAACTCACTATACCTTCTTTTGACGGACCATCCAAATGCAGTGCCAGAGCTTGGGTACAAAAGCTAGACACATACTACAAGCTCAACTAGATGACTGAGACAGAGGCCATCAGTTTCATTACCCTATGCTTGGAGGGTGAGGCACACGAGTGGTGGCATCAGGGATTGGTGACGTTGGGACACAGTCACATCACCTCCTATAGGGAGTTCACAAAGAGACTCATGGACAGGTTTGACAGGAGAGATCCCGAGATCCACTTCAGGGATCTAGCCCAGTTGAGACAAACTGGCACAACAGAGGCATTCATCACAGAGTTTCAGCGGGTAGCAGTGGCAATGTCGGATATATCACAGGATGCCATCTTACGCACTCGAGATTTGGCAGATTCAGTGCCAAAGACTAAAGCCTTTTCCAAACCCTTCATACCACAGAAGGATTGAGACAAGAAGCCATTCCAGAGAGAATGGAAGGGCAAGGAGAAGTTGGATGATGGCTTATGAGGAAGAAGCTTTTCTTCAACTGCAGAGACCCTTGGGTCCCAGGCCACAGGTGCATGGGCAAGGGAGAGATTCATTATATTGAGGTGGCAACACACAGTTTGGACAGTGAGGAGGAGGAGCATGACAGTGGATCCACTAGCTCAGAGGAGTCGTCAACACAGGTAGAGGAGCAGCCTCTCCGTAGACCATCGACACCGGCAGGGGCCCACCCATCGATAGTTCCACAACCTCTTGAGCAGGCTAACAGACGGAAACTAGCAAAGGGAGGAGTCATAGAGACCCTTTTTGGTGTTCCCAGGTATGATACCCTCCGGATCAGAGGGACTATTCCGGGACAACGATCAATCTCCCCGATAGATGGTGGGGCCGCCCACAACTTCATTGACGTTTCATTGGTATCGAGACGGGCACTTTAGACAGAGAACTTTGAGGGGTTTGATGTTGCAGTAGCAGATGGCCATACAGTGGAGTGTTTAAACAAAGTTTCGGACTTGGAGATAAAGTTAGGCAACTACACAGTGAGAGACACATTTTATGTGGTTGACCTATCTGACACAGATGTGGTATTGGGAGTCGAGTGGATGATCACCTTGGGCAAAATCACCGCCAATTACCAAACCTTGGAGATGGGGTTTAGAGACGGTGACGTGAAGAGGGTTGTTCTGAGAGGCATGTCAACAGGAGCACCCATGACAGTTTCGGCCAAGAGGATGAAGAGGATATTCAGACATGGGGAGGTAGCATATGCCGCAGAGTGCTTGATCACTACGCGGAAGGATTCAGGGGGTCAACAACAATACCGTACAGAGATCAAGAACTTGTTGGGATGACATCAACAGGTTTTTGGGTCGATTCCCTCAGGGAGACCACCTGACACGGGGTTTGAGCACACCATTGAGTTGGAGGAGGGGGCCAAACCTATGATCACACCCCCCTATCGTCATCCTAGGAGGTTCAAGGATGAGATAGAGAAAGCAATTAAGGAATTGCTAGCGATGGGACACATCAGACCGAGCAACAACCCATTCACCTCTTCAGTTGTTTTAGTTTTGAAGAAGGATGGTACCATGAGGATGTGCATTGATTACGGAACCTTGAACAAGAAAACCATCAAGAACCAGTATCCTATCCCTTGCATTGACGAGTTGATGAATGAACTGCATGGGACGATTTTCTTCTCAAAGATTGATCTATGCTCTGGGTATCATTAGATCAACATCCGAGAGCAGGACATAGAGAAGATGACATTTCGGTGTCACTTTGGACATTTTGAGTTTCTGGTTATGCTATTTGGGCTAACCAATGCACCAACTACATTTCAGTGTTGCATGAACCACATATTTAGGGATCAATTGAGGAAATCAGTCTTGGTTTTCTTCGACGACATCTTGGTCTACAACAAGACATGGCAGGAGCATATGAGGCACTTAGATGAGGTTTTGAACATCATGGAGGTGCAGTCACTATACACCAAAGAGTCCAAGTGTGAGTTCGGTATGACAGAACTACTTTACTTGGGCCACATAATCAGTGCACAGGGGGTACACGTACACCAGGAGAAGATCAGGGCCATTCTGGATTGGCCAACGCCGAGGAACGTGATAGAGTCGAGGAGCTTCTTCGGGTTATGCAACTATTACATGCGGTTTGTCAGGGATTTTTGTCAGCTTGGAGCACCACTGACGAATCTCACCAAGCAGGGGCATTTCATCTGGATCGATGAGTCACAGAAAGCCTTCGATCACACGAAGGAAGTCATGGGCACATGTCCGGTGTTAGCATTACCAGGCTTCACTCTGCCATTTGTATTAGAGTGTGATGCATCCGACGAGGGTATTGGGGCAGTTTTGATGCAGGGAGGACACCCCATTGTATTTGAGAGTAGGAAGCTCAGTCAACCTGAGAGGTTGTACTCCATCTATGACAAGAAAATGCTGGCAATCATGCATGCCTTGACCAAATTCAAACAATATTTGGTGGGCAGCAAATTCGTGGTCAAAACAGATCACAACATCTTGAAGTATTTCCTTGAGGAGAAGGACCTTAGTGAGCGCCAACAGAAATGGGTGACAAAGGTATAAGCATTCGACTTCGACATAGAGTATGTCAAGGGGAAGAAGAACATTGTGGCCGATGCACTATCGAGGAGACTTGCAGCTTGTTCTTTGATGGAGATTTCAACAGATTGGAAATCCCACTTGTCAGTGGAATATTCCAAGAACAAGTTCGCTTGGGAGGTTATGAATGGACAGATACATGATGACAGGTATAGGGTCATTAACGATGTCATATTCTACAAGGACAGAGTCTACTTAGTGCCAGATTCGAGGCTCAAGAAGAAGATCCCCACAGTCGTTCATGATTCACCACTAGCAGGCAATCAAGGGTTTTTCAAAACCTACAGACAGATCAGGGAGAGGTTCTCATGGAAGGGCCTCAAACATGACGTTATGAGACACATAAGTGAGTGTGCGACTTGCCAGTAGAACAAGTCAGACAGGGACAGTCGGTTTATTGGGACATTCTGGAGGGAGTTGTTTAGATTGGTGGGGACAGAGTTGACACCCATCACCAACTATCACCCTCAGACAGATGGGCAGACCGAGATCATCAACAAGTGGGTTGAAGGGTATTTGAGGAACTATGTAGGTGGACAACAAAGAACATGTGTCAAGTGGCTACATTTAGGAGAGCATTGCTACAACACCACTTTCCTCATGTCCATTGGTATGAAACCCTTCCGAGCATTGTACGTATATGATGCTCCCACTTTGGTAGACTTGGTTTTCGGGGAGCGCAGAGCTCCTAAGGCCAAGGATTGGATCATAGAGAGTCAGGAGATTCTCAAGTTGCTGAAAGAGAGCCTCTAGACAACATAGAACCGACAGAAGATGAGTGTGGACAGGCACAGGATAGAGTGCAGCTTTGAGGTTGGGATCTGGTTTTCTTCAGACTCCAACCTTACAGACAATCATCTCTGAAGAAGAATGGGGTCGAGAAGCTCAAGCCTAGATTTTATGGCCCTTACAGGATCATGCGCCGAGTAGGCGAGGTTACTTATGAGCTAGAGCTTCTAGAGGGGAGCAAGATTCATAACGTGTTCCACATATCTTGCCTCAGAAAAGGTAGTGGGACAATTCATCAACACATCAGAGGAGCTTCCCCCATTGGATGAGGAGGGACAGTTGGAGTTGGTTCCGGAGGAGGTACTAGAGTTCTGGGAGCGGAAACTGAGGAGCATGGTCATCAGAGAGTGTTTGATCATATGGAGGGGTCTTCCAGTAGAGGACGCTACTTGGGAGAGCGAACATGTGTTGCAACACCCTGGATTGGTATTGCTTGAGAACAAACAACTTCGGGAAGGGAGCACTGTAATGTCCCTTTCCAAATAGGAGCTCTAGAGAGGAGGCTTAATGGTCTAAACCGCTCCGTTAGACTATAGCCAGGGCCAAAAATGGCTAAACATGGTTACTAGAGGTCACTCCAGTCAAAGGTGTTATATTCAGAAAGTGACATTGAGCTAAAAGTGGCTAAAAGCGCTTTTAAGCCAATTTAAGCTAAAATTAGAACAAACGAGCTAAAATTAGAAGTCAACAACGAATTAGGGTTTCGGGTAGCTATAAGAGAAGGTTCAACAATCTAATTCATCATTATGTAGATTTTGACTTGTCATTAAGGAGAGAGGCGTATCTCAAGAGAGATAGTTTAGTGGATTCCAGGAGGAAGACACCAATTGGTTGATTTCGATGTTGAGAGATACACCCTAGTCACTGGGAAGATCACACAGGTCTTCCATCATTCTTCAACAGTAGTTACACAGATTCCAGCAACAAGGGTGCACTTATTCAGGGTGAGGGCGCAACTTCTGAGGAGGTTCAGTGGATCGACTTGTCCCTTTCAGGAAAAGTTTAGAGATTCCCCTCCAACCCAGTTGAGAGGAAGGCAAGGCGCATCTTTTGCCTGGTTCCTCGTCAGATTCCGATGGAGGAATCATCTGGGACGCACTTTCCGGACATTGGGAGTGCGACACTTGGGGAGGACACATTCGGGGTTCCCGAGCGATCATCAGTTTAGATCCAGGGAAATCCTTTCGACCCATTTCACAGTAGACCTGGGCGATCAGTTTGAGACACACATCAGTCGATTTCGACGGTGGAATCACTAGGGCGTATTTTTCCAGAGTAGAGGGGGCGCATTTCCCCCAGGGGGATCCATCCGGGGACTAGATACACCAGTTGAGGTCCGAACAGTCACCAGTACTGTGAGGCAGAGCAGGGCGCATTGTTTGGGACAATTTCCAGGCATTTCCGAGAGGTATAGCCACCCGGGTGAACTTTCCAGACTTGTAGCAGTTGCTGTACGCGCTGGCATATCTGCAACAGTTCTTCATCTCATCCATTGCATTCCACATCATTCTTCGCGTATCAGGTATTATTGTTTTAGTTGCTATTGTATTCCGGCTAAGATCCTTTTGTCATTGATCTAGCCGAGTGATTCATTTTATTCAACCACATTCGGTATATGTACTCCACGGAGATTTCATAATATAAGCTTTGCAGTCTTTTGTCGCCATTATTATTTGAATGCTCATCTATATGCTGTGAACAATTAATCCTGCACACACATTAGCAGAGTTTCCTAGACTAACCAAGTCAGGAACATTACACTAAATACATCAACAAAAATTTCTTGAGATTTTCAGATAGCGAGTTGATTACTTGTCGTGGACATTGAAGTTGTTGCTTAATGTCAAAGGGACCTTCATGTGCTGGTGTAACAGTATCCAATGCATTGTCATAACATTGCATGATAAATTGTAAGGTCTCTTGATAAGTGGTGGGCTATAAGTCGTTCGTTTTGAGGTTGATCACAGGTAGAAGGGAGTAGATCAATGATTGATTATGTTGATATTTCAAAATGCTTGTACCACTTATTTGAAATCCTATCATTGATTAATCCAAATCACTGAACAACTCCCCTTGTTTTCCGTGAATATTCATGAGTGTGGATGGATGCTTGTACCATCTTGTTGTATTTCTTGAAAGGTGGCGGGGGTAGGTTACAATTGTTCATACAAGTGGAGAGTGTGCTTCCATGGGATGCCCTTGTAATTAGAAATCTTGAATTGGTTAATGGTGCTACCTAGTGGAAGGAGTTGTAGATAGTTTTTCTTTGTGATCATTTCATCACGTCCATTTGATTGTCCATTGTAAAGAGGGTCATGTTTGAGGGGGATATTATTTACCTGTAAGATTAGCCTTGACTATAACAATGCTGGAATTGCAATTGGATGTAGGGGATTGCGAGGTATCAAGCAAGGCTTCTTAGCTATTGAAACAATGATCGCCGAGCTTCGTGTGGGTGCAGAGAGGAGTCTTTGAACTTGATGTGGGATCGTCCTTTTTGGTGCAATTAGACAATTTGCTATTAACTCTTTGAAAACTACATGTAAATCCTTTCATATTTTACATCCATCGGATTGGAGTGAACAAAATCTGAAATTTGAATTGTTTATGGATTAGGGGTCGTGTCACTGATCATGTAGAGCATTGTCAAACTTTGGTTAGGGTTCAATGAGCACAGAAAGTGTTAACTTGTTTTGTCCCAATGTTGGTGTCATTCAACCCTTTTTTTCAGGACGTAGAGAGTGAAGTGTATAATTCTAAGGGTAACGACCACGACGATCTTCCATGCAAACCTTGATGCTATTGTATACAACATTGTTTAGGCAATGAAACCTATGTTATATGTGGTGTAACTCATTAACCGAGATATATCATAGATAGCACATCTAAAGATAAACTTTTTAAACTAGAATGCATAGCATAACCATTAAGTATTAACCGTATTTGTAGGAAAAACTAGAGCAAGTAATCTATTTCTTTAATTCATATCTGTAGAACACCCAAACAAATGAACAATACTGAAAGATCTAAGGTTGCCACCTAATTGCCTTTAGCTATGCAGTCATGGGTATAAATACATGCTTAACAAGTTAAGGTCACACTATTCGGGTCCATAGGCCGGCCCCCAAATAAACGTAAATACTCCTACAATGGCATGTAGAACACACGTGAATACACAAAGTACATAGAAGATTACATAGATTAAGGGCATGAAGGGCTTCCAACCCCAAGTGTGTATCATGTCTCAACATCATTGTTCCACGGGGACACATCACCTAGGGTGGGGGGTGCCTTGGGAAATGTTTCTCCACGCCCCCATTTTTGGGAAAGACAGTGAAATGCATGATGAAACATGTCCCCAGTGTGGGGAGGATGTTTCCCAAAAAGGGGGGCATCTGGGCACCTCCCCCAGATTTTTTTCCATAAAGGCTAAACGTTAAAAAAACAAAAATAAAAATCTTAAATCTTCGATTTACTATTTTAGTCTTCAATATCTACTATTTTGTTTAATACTAATTAGATTCTAGAATGATGAATCTAAATCAATGTATACAATGTTTCATTTATGAATTTGAATTTGAATTGTGTTTACATCATTTACAAATTTGAATTTAGTATTTTATTGTTAACTATTTAATACTTATTATTTACATTGCACAATGATGAATTTGCATGGGATGAATTGTTATTGTTGGAATTTTTTTTTCCGAGGAAATGTACTTGTAGAAAACCCCCATGATCCATGGATGGTAAGCGGGGTAAACCGTTGGTACTGATTACGGGGCCTCGCCCCAGGGGAATCAAGAGAGTCAAACACGTGACCAAGAACAAGCATGATAAATTGACATCTGGCTCTAGATCAATTGAGCTAACCCTCGGGGTTTATCGTTGGGATTTTATGATTATTATTTTTATTTTTATAATTCTAGAGATGGGGACTGCTATGCTAGGGATCACGACGTCCCACGATCCCCCATGAATTTTCCTAAAATTTGGGGTTGGCTCCCACATGTCTCCCATGTGCATTTCATGCTCTCATGCTCCCCCATTTGAGAATCTTGTGGAACATTGCTCAACATCAACTGAGTGTTCACTTTCATCAGTTGCAGGTTAGGATTAATTACCATATCTTGGAGATTGACAAGATCTATTGACTATGTTCTCTTCAGGAAGTGAATGTTGAGAAGAAAATAATTTTTAGGTGTCCCATCTTTTATGAGATTATGGAGAGATTCCACTATCTTTAAATTCTAGAGGGTTTGTTGCTACCTTTTTCTATTACCTTGATCAGAGATGCTTAACTCTTTATCTTCAAGAGGTAGCTACCTATAGAAAATTGATCATGCGAGACTCCTTTAGAACCAAATCCACTAGGTTGATTACATCTTTCTTTGAACCTCTTCAATTAGTGGAGGGGATAAGTGTCCAAGAGATACTCTAGTTGTAGGCACTGATGGTAGTAGTTTAATGAGGATGCTTCTCGTCATGAGTTGCCTTGAGACCATCCAAATATGTCACGAGGCTATATACACATGCTAGCTCTAACATTGAGTCTTAGGGGACAACCACCCTCAACTACTCCCAACATAGAGTTGGAAGACAAACACTCATCACTACATTTCTCTCTTCCACTTGGGATAGATCAATTGTGGATTTTAGGAGAGCTTCGATGAGGAGTACGCAATGTTGCCTAAGAATAATCCATAGTGGGTGCTCATAGCAGGAGAATTTTCCAGAAGACAACACTAGGGTCAGTGTTGGCGTATTCACAATGGTTAATGAGGATACAAGCCTATCCTTTGTTTTTAAAGTAGATTAGGATCTAATCTTTCCTTGGCTTATGCTCACGATTTTTTAACCTTATTTGTGATAGGAATGCCTTTTAAAGTGTTACCAAGGTGTGGAAGAGGTGAGTTTAGTGGATAAACCGGAGTGTGCATCAATTGTAGGGGGGTTGAATTCTTCATTGAACCTTGACTGTGTTAAATTTGGCAGCATCGACAATCATTCTCCAGTGAGAGGCCATATGGGCCACCTTGAGGCTAGCCAGGGAGATTTGGAGAATCAACCAGTCTTGTGAGGTATTGACAAAGGCCAGGGGGAACGTACAACCTTTGTGAGTCAAACCAAAAGTCAGGACGAACAAGATGCTATGTAAGTCTAATGCAAAAGTCAGGGGGAACGTACAACCTCTGTGAGCATAGACAGTCTAGTGCAAAAGTCAGGGGGAACCTACAACCTCTGTGAGTATAGACAGACTAGTGCAAAAGTGAGGGGGAATGTACAACCTCTGTGAGCCTAGTCAAGCCTTGTGAGCCATGAGCAAAAGTCAAGGCATCTAGCAAAAGTTAGGTTGAACGTAAAATTTCTTTGAACTAGAAACAAACGATCTTCCATATATTGCAAATGATGTAAATGTATTGATCTAGTGCGTTGGCACGTGTAACACCTTCCACCATGAAGAAATTCAAATTGCTTTGTAAAGAGTCAAGTTGTCAAGTTAGTTGCATGTTGCATGTCGCATGTTGCATGCATGACATGCACTGCATGCATGTCTAGTTGCATGTTGCATGCATGCATGTCATGTGCATGCTAAGGAGTTCACATGCATCTCATGTCAAGGGTGAGTTCCTAACTGAAGTGGTAAGTTCAGTTCTAATTCTGGCTGCTGAGTTAATGGTCAGTTCTAAATCTGATGGCTGAGTTAAGTTCAGCATGCACTCATGCCTCTAATTCGAGCCCCCTCCTCTTCCACTCCACTCCTATATAAGCAGGAGGTCGAACCTCTTTTGAAAACACAAGTTATTCAGCATGAGGGAGAAAGACAGCGAGTGTTTTATTGCTGGTATATATATCAGAGTAGGTGGCAGCAAGTGTTATATACAGTGCTGTCATATATATCAGTATATTCAGGCAGCGAGTGCTTGCTTGCAGGGCTAGTGTATATCAGTATAAACAGGCAGCAAGTGTACGTTTACAGTGCTGGTATTTATCAGTACAGAAAGGCAGCGTATATCAGTCTACAGGAGGCTGCTATAACAGTCCACAACAGGGCTGCGTTTTCAGACCAATAGCAGGCAGCCATATCAATCCAAAAACAGGCTCCTATAATAGAGTTTATAACAGCAAGGTTTCTCAGTAGGAGACAGTCAGATCAGAGTCATTGGCAAGCTCTTTAAGAGCAGAATTTCATGCTGGAAAATTTGTAAGTGGTCATACATTATTAATGCAATAAAATGAGATTGTTTGCTGGGGTTTTTCTCCCTTTATAGGGTTTCCCCAGGGTACATGTGTTGTGATCTTGCATGCTGGTAATTCCTTATGATTATTGCTGTTCTAATTTATGAATGATGTAAAGCTAAGTGCTAAGTACAATCAGAATTTTAAAGAAGTACCTACAGTTTAATATCAAGCTCAAAGTTTAACGGACTGTCCTTTGGTTGGTAAGTTAATGGTTAGACAAATGGTTGTTGACATGCCTTATTCTACATCAACCATGCTGGTTTCATGTTATGGAGTTCATTCCCAATTGCTGATTCATGGCATTACTTAGAAACACTTTACAACTTGCTTGGTCTAGATAAGTTATTCTTTTTCTAGGAAAAACAACTATATCTACTGCTACCACTATAGGAGGGTGTTAGAATAAATGTTTATAATGTTCATATCTTATGAGTTTTGTTAATGTACATTCTGTACTTTTGTTAGTATGCCTCTTTATGTAATAAAGTTATGATGAGGCCATACTATAATTATGAGTGATGTCTTAACTTAAGTCATGTAATTCGTAGGAAGCTTTTTAACATTACATAACTCACTATAACCTACATCTCTCTTGTATCTTATGTAATATGACGTTATCTCATTGAAGTACTTTTCTCTCTCTTTTGTGCATGGTATGACTTACCGCAATGTTTATTTAAAACTCTAGTGTGGTTTACGAATAGTATTTGTCAAACCATAAAAAATAGTGGAATTCCCCGCTTCCTTTTAACTAGATCTTATACTCATGCACATCTATACAAGGTTCCTGTCATTTGGAAGGTTCCTTGTCATATTTGGGGTGCTTGTATGCTCTTGGTGATTTTTTGACAACCCAAAATATGTTGTTCTCATTCAATGAGCTGATAGCATTAAATGGGATCCTTCATGCAACTTGCATCCTTGCTATCAACTTCTTCCCATCCGTCCCATATTGCTTTCAATCTACCGTGCCATCCTTGTTTCTTCCTTGCTTCTTGGACAATTAGAAGTACGTGTTGTGTCTCTGATCCTCCTTTTATAGGAGGTATTGTCCTTGACTTTCTTTGTCTTGCAATTTTAGCTTAACTTTCCTCTCTTATATAAGGAATCATGATATGCATGTTAAGTATATCCAAGTAGAGATCAATCTCAATTGCACTCTCATGCAAAACACTGTACCTTACATGAGTGTATGTTGAAATATCCATGATCCAGCTGATCAAGATATTTGCTACTGATCTATTGTTCTGTCTTGCAGATCTGATACACTGGGGGTTTCTGGATGCGTTTCAGTTGTATGTTTGAGATCTTGATGGTTATTGCATGTGCATGTGGGTTATTGCATGTGCATGTTGCATATTTATGGTTTTTACAGCATATAAAGGATGCATACAGAAGTAAAGAACATCAACTACCCAATATCATGTATTATACGGTTCAAGCATAGAAATACAATAGCCTACTGGAAATATAGAATATAAACGTCAGCTAGATCTCATGGATCATCACTGGAATACAAGCAAATAACATAAAAATACCTGTGATCAGAAGATGATAGCAGATCTGATGCATGCACGGATAGATCAACAAAATATGCGATTCCAGAGAAGTACGGTAACCGCTACCAGCTGGAAAACTCATCCGGAAGAATGGACCGTCAGAATGCACTGGAAACTGCTCCAATAGAAGCGCCCTGGCCTCTAGACTGAAATGGATGAGTGCTGGATCTCGGATCTGGTCTCTGAAGCACTGGATCTGGACCCCTAGGGGGTTTGTGCACCTCCCGGGACACTGGATGTGCCCCAAAGGATTCCACCAACGGAATCTGATGCTATATGGCTCAAAACGTTCGTCTCGCCAAATGCAGAACTAGGTCGGAAGTAATTGCTCGGATCTGCTCTGATACTCTGCATGCAACCCCAAATGTTTGTCCGGAAGAGCTGTGCCCTAAATGGTTGGATGAGGCGATATGGAAGATTCCATCGTCAGAATCCGACGATAGATGGCTCAATAGAAGCGCCTTGGCTGGATCTCAAATGGGTTGGAAGGAAACTGCAATCTGAACTCGGATTTCGTGCAGCGCTCCAAACCCTCAAACTGACTTGCATCCTCACTGGCTGAGCTGCGCACTCTGCAATGGATACTCCTGAAAAGTACAGTGAAATACCTGGATGGTATCTCCGATGGGCTAGGGTGTGTCTCTCAACACCAAAACCGATCAATGGCGGTGGTTTCCTCCAGAAATCCACAAAACAGTAAGGTTGGCTCTCTTCCTCTGGGAACTCTCAACATCAAATCATAACAATGCATAATGAATTAGGTTGCTTTACCCTTCCTTTATAGCTTCTTGAAACCCTACTTCGCTGTTGACCTTTTCCCTCCAAGTGACTTTTACTTTATTTTATTATTCCTTGATTAAATCACTTATTTAATTAATTAATTAACCATTTTGCCTCTAAAAAGTGATTTATCCATCCCGATGGCTTCTCCGGCCACTGAAAGTCACTTCTCATCATCTTATCCTGTAATGCTCTTCCTCCCGATTCCGATGAGCTATTACACTAAGAGGTTTCTCCAAGTAATATGCCCATTATGACCTTCTTAGTGAATTTAATTAATATATGACCCATAATAACTCAAAATTACGAAAATCGTCGGAATGCAAAGGAACCAAAGCCCAGTTGTGCGGAATGGATCCTGATGATGAATGATACAAGTCGGGCCCAAATAAACCCCTCAATATCTCTCGAACTATCTGTCACTCCTATCTGGCTACTCGGGTAGGCATAACACTCTGAAATGTTGTAATGTTATAATGTCCCAAAATGGAGGTGTTACATATGTCCCTTCACAAACCATAGAAAGAAAGAAAGAAAATTATATTAGTGTCCATAATTGACCAAAATAGGTCAACGGGTCTAGGAAGAACAACATTTTGTCAACAATAATGAGTGTCGAGAGCATCTTGGGAAAGTAGCTAGGACTAAAGATGTTGAGGAAAAGCAACACAATAGTTAGTGTTAGAGTTAGAAGAGGAGCCATCATCCTTATGAACCACCATGAATGTGCTAGTGTTGACCATGAACATTGCTTTTGGAGAGTGGCCAAGGCTAAGATGACTGATTGTCTTCTCTTGTGGTGAAGAAGTTGGGAACCTATATTTGAGCTAGTCCTACCATCCAAAGTTGATGAATTTCTTAAAGAGGAGAAACTTTGCGATGGGTATATGTCTGGGAGATTTATACCTAGACTGAGGAAGGGTAGCAATCCCTTTATGCTAGGTGTGGGCAACAATAAAATGAGGTGGCCTTATGGTCTCTCATGTAGGGATGCAACGTCTCACTTATATATTATTGTCTATGCTAGTGATATTAATATTAGTTGGGTGCTTAATGCTTCCAGTGGCCAAAAGGGGTTGAAAGGAGACAAGCAATCAAGTAACCTCAAAGGTTCCTATAAAGCTCAATGTCTAAAAGTAATTGCTTCCCAAATGTACAAGGCCAAGCATCTTTGGTCTAGGTAATAAAAGAATGTAACAATGGACCTACCCCAAAATATTTGTATAAATAGTAAAGTCTCCCTTGAACCTTGTAATAAATGGGGCACTTGGAAATGAAGCTTTTCTTTGTCTCCAACTACTGGAGGGAGCAAAGAAACCAAATCCTATCCTCTTGTAGAATCTGATGATTTTTAGCAACCTGTAACTAGTGGAAGTACACTCTCAATGGATTGAGGGGAATCCTAAGGCCATGTGCCAGTGTTTCCATAGGTAGTTTGGACAAACAATGAGATTGTCTACAATATGCAAGGACTATCCAACATGAAAGGTAAATTTAGGGTTGAGAGGCTCCCGAGGGGGAACCTAAGTGATTTGAATAAACTATCGATAAACGTCCTTTATGATTGACTTATTATTACCCCCCACTATGGTGGGAGAGCATCCAAAGAGTATTTGTAAAGGAGTTGGTTAATAGAGATGATAATACAC
This sequence comes from Picea engelmannii, assembly GCA_009831015.1. Lineage (NCBI taxonomy): Eukaryota > Viridiplantae > Streptophyta > Pinopsida > Pinales > Pinaceae > Picea > Picea engelmannii. Next base: position 777,101 of record ML776736.1, read on the forward strand.
TAAAGACACAAAACAACCTCCAAGTACTAGCTTCTCATTCGTCCAGAAAGGCCCAAGGGGGAAAAAATCCTTGGATAAGTTAAATATGAGAGTCAAATATGGATATCTCTCCTAACCCAAGGGTAAGTTATCATAGGTTCAAGGTAATAAATAAGTGTGAAGACACTCTCATGAGTAAGAGGATGAGCACCGATTCCAGCTTGGATAATATTTTGGTGGATTGTCTATTTGTAGCGAATGATACATTAGAGTGTTATAGTGTGAATTCTCTCTACATATGCCCAATCAACAAGCCTTAAAATAGGTCTCCAAATCTCCAAGACGTAAAGCGCAGTGGGTTTTATGACCATGTCTAAAAGATGCATCTGCGAAGGTATATACAGGGATTGTATCTAGAAACACTGACGATCAAGCATAGAAAGAGAGGTATACCCTTTACAAAGATGTGATGAGAGGTTAATTTCAATTTAAGAGTGGGAATGGTAAACAAAACCCCCAGGTAGGTATAGGTCACAGTAATCTCAATTGTTTTCATTTAAAGAAGAAATGAACTTTGGAGATGATGTGCTTAGAAGTGTTAAATAACAAAGCCTTAGCTAATGATATTCACAAAAGCAGGCCAAGGCATCCAATTGTCTTTCAAACCTTTGAGGGAAGAACCTAGAAGGACTAGATATTTAGCAAAGAAAAGACTCGTGGTTAATCCATTATATAGGGCGTTGTCTTCCACATTTGTATTTTCTCTAATGAACTCCTCGAAGTCATCAATATAAATCCCAAATAAAGTTGGGAAGAACAAACACCCTTTTTAAAACTTTAACCCTAATAGTGCTCTTGATAATGTCAAAGAAGCCATGTCTTTTCCAAAATCCGCCCGTGATACACTCAAATAACCTCATAATCATGACATTGATGGATTCAAAGATGCCAATGTCACAATCTTTAAAACAACAAATGTCTTGGTACGGAGTCCAGGGTCTTCTTGAAGTCAACAAAACAACAAAAGGTTCCTGTTAGAATACACCAGAATGGAGATCAACGTGATATGTGTTTTATTAATTTGATACACATATAAATACATGATCTATGACCTTTGTATTCATCTTCCAAGAGGTCTCTTGGACTCCTGATGATAGTTGCTATTCACTTGTGACTTTTCATATTCCTTCTCAAGTGAATAATACAAAATACCATAACCCTAATGGATTAGGTTTCCAACACTCCCTTCCTTAATCTGAAGGGGTGTATGTGAGTCCAAGTAGAGATCTAAATATGGTAGTGGACAACTGCCAAGGGCTGAATGTGCTCTCTGAATCTGGTGGTTTTCGGATGACCACAAACCAAATGGATAGCAAAAGCTGATGTCTTCTACTAAATGGTGGTTTAAGGAAGACCACAAACTCTATAACTTGGCTCTAAGGCTCAGTGGTTCCCGAAACATTTCTTAATTTAGCTAGAAGTTGATGTCTTCTGCTAAGTGGAAGTGCTCTCAAATGGTGGTTTAAAGATGACCACAAACTGATGTCTAGTAGACGCTGTGAGTCTTCTATTAAATGGTGGTTTAAGGAATACCACAAACCAAATCATGCTAATGGAATATGGCTCTGACTTTGGCTCGCTTGTTCTTGCTCGATTGATAGGAATTCAAAACTTGAAGCCTGATTGTGAATCACTGATATTATTCCCCCTTGTCAGAGGTAAGGTGAGAAGATGAAAATCCTTCCATTGCAAGATGTGTCAATACTTGAGAATAAATTCTTCAGTATGATCGATCTATCTTCTTGGTTGTTGATGACCATTGCCAAGAAGTGATCCACCCCTAGCGATCTTTTACTCTTGCAAGTTTCTTATGTTTGGAGCATCTGTGTGAAGGATGATTATGCTTTCGACAATGCTCACAAGGATGAAGATCAAAACACAAATCCTCCTTGTGGCCAACTTGATGACAATATTGGGATTTAGGAATATGATCTTGAACTAGAGAAAGTGAATATGAATTTTCTTGAAGGAATCCAATACTTTGGAATTGGATTGGTTTGGAATAATCTGGAATGTGAGAGTTCACTTCCATTTTTGTATCCAAGACCTGTTTCTGAGCTTGTTGATGAGTTCTTCCCAAGGTCTGATGATGGGTTTGGAAAGTGCAAGCAGAACTTGTTTATGACAAAAACTTCATCTTCATTTGAATCTGCTTTTGAAGGGGCATCATTGATTTGATCATGTGTTGGATGCTGATAGGAATCATTCTCAAATTCAAAAAGAGAATTGTTTTGAATAAGGACTAGTTTGGAATGTTGATTCTTTTGTTGTATTTCATCTTGTTGGAGTTGATTTTGTCTTGCGAATCTTGTAAATAGATTAGAATATTAGTGAGAGTTGCTTTGTCAATTGTGACCGTATTGTTGACAATAGAGAGTGTTAGAGTATTCAGTAACTCTAATAATTCATCAATTTGAGCTATTTAAAGACTAACTTAGACCTCAAAGGGTTGCTTGCAACTCCACCCTTTAACAATCAGAGTCAACAATTCAAACTCAACAAATGGAGGGTGTCGACTTCTACGAAAATGAACCCGTTTACAATGTAATTCAACTTAATTTAAAAAAAGTACAGGTAAACTTACAAAAAGAGTATTTGCAAGTTACAATTATTCTTGATTTTGGAGTTGAATTGATCTTCAGGATTGAATGTGCTATCGATGCTTTAAGTCTATCGGTCTCTATGATCTTCATCACTGAGCGGGAAAGTCTTGTTTAATTAGAAGACTTTAATGACTGTAGCAGGGAACCAGAAAGATCACATCCATTCCCATGTCAACTTTCGTTTTCTCATGTAAAGACATTTCCAATGTTTTCATAAATTCTATTATACAATATATATTCTAGAGTTTAAGCACAATATATGTTTTAGGGCTCAAACTCACTGTGGAAGCGACACCAACGAAAGGTTGAATGGATCAGGGTCAAATATAGAGTCAAAACCCTCAGCTTTGGATTCATTTTACAACATATCTTAAGTCTAAGCGTTCATGGGCGACTTGAATTGCTTACATCCGGCTTTAAATTTCATCCCACGGATGAAGAACTTGTCTGCTGTTATCTTTGTGCTTGGGGCAATGACATAACTAGTGAGGTAAAACCTAGGTGTGCCAATCTCTGGTTGAAAACGATGCGTGATGTTGCACCATGTTAATATGTTGACAGTGTTCTAATCGATTGGAGATGAGCATCCCCAACGTCCGCATGCAATAGTGTCTTTGGCAATGCCCACGTGATCCGAGAACAACGAGTTGGAAATTAGGGTAATAGAGCCAATGGTAGAAGTGGGTGGAGGTGGACTAGAAAGCGGTGAAGATGGCCTATGCGACTTCCTGGCTATTGAGTCCTTGGATTGACATGGATCCCAGGCTTTTGAGGGTTGTCATGAGCCCTCAATCTTGCTGTGACTGTAGTGAATGAAATTAACTGACATGTCGTGTAGCTTCTTCTCGCACCGAAAGCTTCGATAATCCCTCCGAGAACATCTCTAACGTGAACGACAAGTCCACTCCTACGTCTTTGTCCCAATCGTAGAGCTCCAACATGCTAAACAATCCCCGATTTCTTAAATACGAGTGCGGGGATGCCCCTCATTTCGATGTTCAAGAAGATCTTCATTGTGTCACCAATGCCAACGTGCAGGCTCCAATGCCAACGTGCAGGCTATGATTCACATCTGACCGCTCAACATCTCGTAGATATCATCCCACAGCTCGGGAAGATGTATAAGACATGAAAGTGTACATAGGTTCATCTTGTTATCAATTAGATGCACTCTATTCATCCCCTTGACGTCTCCCAACTCTCAAAAAAGATAGGCGAAGTGGAAGGAGCACCCAGGTCGAGGGCCACAAACCTGTGGCTTTGATACCTAGGTTTTACTATTCCGGTTGATTTAAGATTATTCAACGGCTACAGAGATGAAGGCATACATTCTAGAGCATGCAGTTGTGCCTACATGAATTCCACGTATTTACTATCTTCCTTCGACATTGTGGCGATATCTAACAGCTCAAGGCTTCATATCATTTCTTGAATCAATCAAATCAGCAGTCCTACTATCTCCATCAGCCCAACCTTCAGCCATTGCACCAGTGGCTTTTGAAAAGGACCAAACAACACTGCGGCAACTGGAAGCTATTTTATCAATTCACAAATTTGCTAGGAGTGGTCGATATGGCGATGCTCTAAATGAATTGTCTAAACTCTCATTTATTCCTTCGGATTCAAGAATCCCAGATAGAACTGCAAATGCACTTCATAATCTTCCTATCAGTGTTCAAGCATGTATTCCAAATCTCCTTAAGGTTGCTCTCACATGCCTAGACAATGTTATAGATACAGATGGAACAATTCATATGCTGAAGACTAAGATTGCAAACTTTATGGCAAATTATTTGCCAAGAAACTGGCCGTAGGAATTATATGAGAAGGTTGCTCAGATGCTATGGACAACTACCATAGCTTCATTCGGGCCCTAAGGACTGTAGGCGCTCTGATACCACTGCTTGATTACACTAGAATGGAGATCAGCGTGATATGTGTTTTATTAATATGATACACATATAAATACATGATCTATGACTTTTGGATTCATCTTCCAAGAGGTCTCTTGGACTCCCAATGACAGTTCCTATTCAGTTGTGACTTTTCATATTCCTTCTCAAGTGAATAATACAAAATACCATAACCCTAACGGAATAGGTTTCCAACAGTTCCAGAAGATTGTGATCGAGCCTCCTCAATGATAGCCTAGAGGGTTAGAACATGATTTATAGTTTTGTTTTCTCTCCTAAAACCTCCTTGACTCTAGCCTGTAATTTTCTGCTTTCCAAATGCTCTGAACGCCACTTCTCAAGGAAGATAATGTAAAGCTTGGATAAAGTGTGACCAAATCATAGTTGTCCTAATTGTTTGGATTAGAACTGTCAAGTGACACTTCCATTTAGACATTCCTCCACTTGCCATGACAACCCTTTTTGGAACATGATGCCACAGAGGGTAATCATTTTGAATGTGTCTTTTAGCTCTTTGACTTGTGGTTTGATGTGAATAGGTAGCCATTTCAGCACTGAAAATAACTAGAAAATAGCCATTGGCTGCTACTGTGTTGACGAAATTGTTTTTACTGCACTTTTAAACTCAAAAATCGCTCTCAACTGTACTACTGAACTCTGTTGAGAAATGAATGAAATGAAATTATATCAGTGTCCACAAATGACCAGAGTAGGTCAATGGAACCCTAGATTATAGAAAATATAATAGCATGAGGGGAGTGCATAAGGCATCTCCCATGTAAAAATACTGAAAGAACAAAAATGGTGAGAAAGAAATAATGTTTTATAGGATATTAATAATAGGTTACGATTGCTGTAGCCACCCAGTGCAGGACCCCTTTTTAAATAATACATCGCAGAACTCACGCTTGTTTCGGGGCACTACCCCTCATCAGTGGCCAGACAGTGCTGTACGTTTTGTTACTGATAATAACAATAATAATGGTTGGGACGTTCAATAATAATGGTTGGGGTAGATGTTAGCCTCAGATTGGTTACTTTGTCATTTTTCAAAGGAAGCTGGTTACTTCGTCATATTTTGCTTTGTAGTGTAATTGGTCTTTAATGACATGTGATTGATGGAAGTCCTCTTCTTCTTCTTCTTCTGTGATGATGTATTTATTACTTTTAGTGGGTCATGAGTTAAGTCATGAGGTTATTTTGAGGATGTCATTAGGAATTCCTAGTTAGTTGAGCTTGAGTGAATGTTTATTTCCCAACCATTGTGTACGTGATGTTCCATGTGTATAAAGAGGTCCCCTATATTTGTTTGAATTATCATCACGAGTGGAGGCATTCTCTTCATTGTGTGTTGTGCATCATCTTCATCTCCATTGATTACGTGAATATTTGTGGATCGACTATGGGTAAGATAAAGAGCTTCATGATGGTTCCTGCATTCAGTGAATGATGTTGTGATTGTTTATTTCCCCCCTCTTATTTATTTAAGTCATGTGCATGCGTATTATTTGTTGATTAAGTCAGTTTCATTGTCATTCCAAACTTTTAACTACTGGTGGTTTGCACACTAAACAGTTTTTACAATTGTTCTTACCTTTTTGGCTGACATGCATATCTGCTGCCAGGGCCATGGAAACAGTTCTTGCTCAGAATGGCCTTGATCGCAATGTTCTTAGACCATCAAGTCTTGTGATGGCCAGTGGACCCCTTTCTGCAGATCTGAATTCACAATCTTCGAAACCTGGGAATGAAAGTAGGCTGTCAGCGGATAAGGGGAATGCTGATGCACTGAAGTCAAAAGATAAAGAAGCAGCAGGAAGTTCAGCACAAGTTGACGCAGGGAGTTCGTCTCTGATTGTAAATGGTAAGCTTAAGGAAGAAATACCTTCTATTACTAAGACAGATCCATTCACCAGTGTGGGGAGTTCTACAGGTTCCCAAATGGTTTCCTCTGCGGATGATTCTTCTAAGTATGGGCCAAAGGAGACAAAGAAACTGCCTGTTACAGATTATAAAAAGGGGTCAATGGCCTTAGCCTGCAATGCTTCTGATTTAGAATATTCTTCTATAAAAAATTCCAAGCCTTTGGATGATGAGGGGTCGATTCTACAAACTGTGGAAGGTAGTAAGGGTTTAGAGTTGCAGAGGAAGGAACAGAATTTTGGTTGTTCAGATGTGCAGGGCACTCAAAAATGTTTTGAAGGACCTGATAAAAAACCTGCCACGAAGAGAAAAAGAGCAGCTTCTGGAGTGAGTTTGAGGGATGATCTTCCTCAGAGGATTACACGACAAAGAAAAAAATTGGCTACTATGACTAATGACAGTAAACAGGAGAACACTAGAGAAGGTTGTGTACCAGTTGAAGAAGAGACTAAAGACGGTAAATCTTTTCTGTCAACCTGTTCGGTGACACAAAACGATCAGCCACAGCCATCATCAGCTTTTCCTCCAGTTCCAGAGACTCAGGGATTGCCTTCACAAGTGACATGCATAGCTGATAATGGTCCAGTTCAAAAAAATGCAGCTCTTTTAACAAAGGTGGGCAGAGGAAACAATCAAGTTTCACAAGCTATAGCTGGAAGCTTCAATAGCCACCTTGGAAGGGATACGAAACAGACGCTTAAGACCAAAGAGGCTTCAAGTGAATTTGATACTCCAAGCTCCCTGAAGTTGGGAAATAAGGAAAATCCTGTATCCGATTCTAGATTTGATGGATCTACAACTCAATCAAGTAGCAAAATTCCTCATAAAGAATCTTTAAATCCTCCTACTGAACAGCAGACTCACTTTAGTGGCATGCCTGAAAATATACAAGAAAAGGATCCAACAGGGACACATGGACAGGTAGAAACTTTCCCTAGAGTTCCACCACAGATAAATTTTGTTCACAATGTGCCAAGTCTAAAGGTTTCTGGGATGGATACAAAGCTACAGTTTACAGCAGAAGTGCTAGAGGAAAGCTCTCACAGGCTTCAGAGTTCACAGTCCGATAAGGAATGTACAGGAAAAACTGTTGTGCCACAGAAATTTGGGGATCCAGATTTCAAGAATTCTGAGGAGAACCAAGGTTCAGTTTGTGAGCCGAGGTGTCCAATGCAAGACTCTTCACAGTCCATACAGGGAGGTTTTAATACTGGAATATGGATTCAGGCTAAAGGAGACTCTCCATCCCAAACGTCTACAGTTTATAAGACACCTACAGATCCTAGTGCGCTACATCCAATGGAGGATTCATCAATCTCCCAAGTACATCAGTCACCACATGGAAACCATGTTCAAACTTGTACCTCTTCAAGTGAGGTTATGGGTTCTGATAGTGTCCAACCTTGTCCAGCTTCATCAGGAAAACAATTTTCTGTTTTCCCAAAACAGCAGGCTGATGAAGCTAGTAATGATCAAGTTAGTATCAAAGAGCAGCATCCAATGGTGGATTCATCTATGTCCCAAGTACATCACTCATCACATGGAAACTGTGTTCAAACTTCTACCTCTTCAAGTAAAAGTATGGGTTGTGATGTTGTCCGTCCCTCTCCAGCCTCTTCAGGACTGCAATTTGTTGTGTTCCCGAATCAGCAGGTTGAGGAAGCAGGTAATGATCAAGTTGGTATCAAACAGCAGCAATCGATGGTGGATTCATCTATCTCCCAAGTACATCAGTCATCACATGCAAACCTTGTTCAAACTACTACCTCTTCAGGTAAAGGTATGGGTTCTGATAGTGTCCGTTCCTGTCCAGCTTCCTTAGGAAACCAATTTTGTGTGTTCCCAAAGCAGCAGGCTCAGGAAGCTAGTAATGATCAAGTTAATATCAAAGAGCAGCATCTAGTGGTGGATTCATATATCTCCCAAGTGCATCTGTCACCATGTGGAAACCATGTTGAAACTGCTACCTCTTCAAGTAAATGTATGGGTTCTGATGATGTCCATTCCTCTCCAGCATCTTCAGGGAAACAATTTGCTGTGTTCCCAAAGCAGCAGGCTGAGGGAGCTAGCAATGATCAAGTTAGTATCAAAGAACAGCATCCAATTGTGGATTCATCTATCTCCCAAGTACATCTATTGTCACATGGAAACCATGGTCAAACTTCTATGTCTTCAAGTAAAGGTATGGGTTCTGATAGTGTCCGTCCCTGTCCAGCTTCTTCAGGAAAACAATTTTCTGTTTTCCCGAAGCAGCAGACTGAGGAAGCTAGTAATGATCAAATCAGTATCAAAGAGCAGCATCCAATGGTGGATTTATCTATCTCCCAAGTACATCAGTCATCACATGGAAACCGTTTTCAAACTTCTAACTCTTCAAGTAAAGGCATGGGTTCTGATAATGCCCTTCCCTCTCTAGCTTCCTCTGGAAAACAATTTCCTGTGTTCCCAAAACAGCAGGCTGAGGAAGCTAGCAATGATCAAGTTAGTATCAAAGAGCAGCATCCAGTGGTGGATTCATCTATCTCCCAGGTACTTCAGACATCACATGGAAACCATGGTCAAACATCTACCTCTTCAGGAAAAGATACGGGCTCTGCTACTGTCCATCTCTCTCCAGCTTCTCCAGGAAAACAATTTTCTGTATTTCCAAAGCAGCAGGTTGAGGAAGCTGGTAATGATCAAGTTAGTATCGAAGAGCAGCAGATTGTAGCACCTACTGGTTGGACTATGCAGGAAGAAATGATACAAAAGCAAGGTGAAGTGGAATCTTTTGTTGGGGTATCAGAGGTTGGTTTGCATGAAAAAAATCAATCAGTAAAGAATTTTGTTCCTGATATCCGCAGTATCTCTCTCAAGAAAACTACTGGAACTCAGGGTGCTTTGAATTCTTATTCTGCACTGCAAACGGGTCAGTATCAGTCTGGAGCTCATGTTCACCATCCTTCAGGAATACAGGACCATAGTTCAACTCCACTTACATGTCAGACTAGACTACTGAGTGTTTCTAAGAACACCGTCAATGAACAACATCAAGACCAAAGTAGGCTTCCAAGTAGGGTGGTTTCAGGTGTTAGTTCTCTCCCAAATGAGGTGGAATGCAACAAATCTTCAAGCTTTGCCAAAGGTATGATTAATAAAGAAGTATGCAAATTGGAGCAAATGAAGAATCCTCTGTTGTCAGTGGTTGGAAAGTCACAAGATGAGCATTTAAGTTCAGACAGAGGAGAGGGTTTAATATGCTCTCAGAGAAGCAGCGGTTTGGAAATGAGGGCCTCATCTCCATCCATCAATCAATACAGGACCTCGCAGGTTTGTTCCCCCATCCCATTCAATACTGCAGCTTAATTACTTCATAAATATACTGTTTCTTTTTACCCACATTATTGTGTCATGGGCCATGGCTACCATGCTATCATGGGAAAGAACATGTGTATAGACAACATCTGGAAAAACAACATTTACATTTGAATGCAATTTAAAGATTTTGTCAGTAGATTTGTTAAGTGCGCATTAATAAACAACTGTGCATTTTCTCATTTTGTCTCATACTTCTGGACTTGACATACTTGCAACTAGTTCAGCAAGATTTCTATGAATGCTGTTATCTTTCTTCATATAGAACAAAGTCACATGACTCAGTCCGCATTGTCTAAGACCTAATGACTCAACTGAATTTGGTAGCACATCTGTTCTGTAAAGAAAGAAAGCCACTTATACTCCCCACACATATTCTCCCCACCCATAATTGAATAATAAGAAAAATCTTGGAGTGAAATTTAAATTTGGTTACCACGATGTTGCTATGCACAGTTTCTATTTGCTTCAAATATATTTGGATTTGATTCTCCCGCTGGATTCTTGCTCTCATAAAACAAGGAAGTTTTGATTTGCTACATGACACTCTTGAGTCTTGTTGATGTTGGGCAACCCCGACTTTTGTCTGCATGGATTGTTGCACTTGATTTGTTTGTCTTGATGGAGGATTATTATCCTCAGGTTCGTTTTTCTTCAGATGTAATCAGCAGTCAACTACAATCAAGGATTTCTTCAGCTGTTGTTTTCTTAAGTGATGGAGGTGTCTACTCAGCATTTCAAAAAGTTCAGACTAGTATTTCTTCAGCAGCATCTTTTCATCAAGCAGAAACATATCTTTCTTGGGAAGTAAAGAATGACATCAATTTTCTAGCAGTTTTGTTGCCATTTTCCGTAGAAATGGATTTCAAATTTTTCTTTTAGAATGTTGAAAATAGGCGTGTAATCTTCAGTTTTGGTCACGACTGATCTTGTATCATTATTATATTTGTAGGTTTGGTTGAGGCTTGTTTGTGTAGGCTCAAAACCCTATTGGGAAAGCACCTTTCCTTTAAGTTGGGTATTTATACACCCACACTCATTTGTATTTTTCATTCAAGTGATTCTGTCATTCTTAATAAAATTGATTTGACTAAGGGCATCATCAAGTGTTGCGCTCTGTCTTGTGCTGGGGTTTCCTTCTCTATAGCGGACTTGTTCTTGGGTTGTTTTCTCTCTGTAGGGTTGTGCTCTTGTTGTGTAATATCTCTTCAATTGTTGCGCAACCCTTATGGCGGTTTATCTTTCCCTTTATCGAATAAATTGGGTTTATGTTGGTTCCTTTTGATTCACACTATCTCTTGTGAATCACAACATGGTATTAGAGTGGTGTGAATCTCACTTACTCAATTGAGCAGTGGATTTAAAAGATTTTTGGCTAGTGGCATTGCTTGATGCTTCCTTGCCATTGTAGAACTACGGTTTTTTGGATCATTGCCTTTTCTAGGGTTTCCTTTGGGTATTAACCCCTGTTCGAGGGCAATGCCCCTTTTTCTAGTTTTTCCTAGGGTTTAAACCTTCCTTCAAGGCCAATGCCTCTTTCTCTAGTTTTTCTTGGGGTTGAAACTCTCCTTCAAGGCCAATGCTTATTTTCTAGGGTTTCCTAGTGTCTAAACCGTCCTTAAGGACATCGCACTTTTCCTTCCATTATTCTACACCAAGAGTTAGTACATTGACGAGTTTTTATGGAAGCTACTTTTTCTCCTTCAATCTTGGGTTAGTCAAGGCAAACTCCTGAAGACCTCGTTTTTATTGATACAGAGGCTTCTTATTTGTGTTGTTGGTGGACCATATGGACTCAAAATGGATATTTCCTGAGTAAATGGGGCTAATTATAATATTTGGGCAGATCAAATAATTTCCCTTCTTTCAAGCAAGGTTTTTTGGATGTTTTTAGAGAAACCCCTTCGTCCTTACATCAATGATAACTATGACCTCATATGTCCAAAGAGGATGAGGCTCTCAGGATAATCACCCTTAATGTTGAGCTAGATCTAATTCATCACACCAAGGACAAAAAAAATGCAAAGGAAATTTTGGATACCATCAAAACACTCTTTGGAACAATTAATACCACCAAGGTAACTAGATTCAAAACTAAGCTTTGTAATCTCAAAAAGGTGACTTTGCCAACGTTGAGGAGTATATTGCGTGGTTTAAAACCTAAATGGTGACATCATTACATCAAGAGGGAAGGTGAAATCAAACTCATAATATGTAAGCATTGCTCTGAGTAATCTCTCTGAGTAATTACATTATTTATGAAGAGTTACAATACTCCCTCTCTTGAGGAGGTTTTCGCTAATCTTATCCGACATCAAGTCACATTGAGGAATATGGGTGAATTACCCCCCAAGTTTAAACTCATTCAAAAGTTATCTCGACACCTTCAATGCATGAGTTCAAGAAAGCTAAGGGGGAAAACCCAAAATCCTCCAAGAAGAAGAGACTTATATGTAGCTATTGTCATAAGGAGGGCCATGCCTCCATATATTTGCATCTCTCACCTTCAAAAGAATTGAAGAGTTTACAAAATAGACAGGTGCGATAATGAACTTCTTGACGATACTGCTAGATCTTCTTATAGTGCACATTTGGCTGTGCACTTTGCATATTGGTCCTCTTCTTTGTTGGAATGGATTGCTGATTTTGGAGCTACTAGGGATATGATCGAGCATTGAAAATTCATCTCCAGTGACAACAACACAATGGAGAGAAAGTGGTCATTGGTGATAAGTCAACCTTAACGGTTTTAGGACGTGGTCATGTTATCATTAACATCGTCAAGTTTGGAGATGTCCATCTTGTTGCAGGAATTGGATTGAATCTTCTTCTATTTACTGCGTTACACATATCAACAAAAAAGTGGAATTTTGGCTAGATTGATGGGTTGTAAGGGACATAAATGATGGTTTTAAAGCGGTTTCCTTAGTATATTGTGATGAATTTGATCATATGTACACACTGGGGAAGCTTCCTTCCTCGGAACATAAAGGTTTTGTTGCTATAGTAGCCAATGTTGATGGCACCATCATGCTATGGCTGAATGGCATCATTGTTTGGAACATACAAGCTTTGGGTCCTTGTGACATATGAGTCATCTACACGTGGTTGACGCTCTTCACAGCTTGAACCACCTAATGGTGTCTATGAGGGGTGTGTGTTCGGGAAACACCATCAAGTGTTCTTTCCCAAGGACAAAATGAGGCGAGCTTCTCAATCTCTTGGGTTGGGCCTATAGGCACTCATTCTCTTAGGGGAGCTAAGTAGGTACTCACCTATATTGATGATTTTTTTTGCTTTCTTTGGATATACACCATTCAATTGAAGGATGAGGTTTTTGAGAAATTCAAAGAATTTTAATCATTAATGGAAAACCAAAGCAAGAAAAAATGTATCTAGATTGATGATGGAGGAGAATATATCGGACAACCATTTGACTGGAAGGGTATGCATTCAAAAGTATGTATCAGAATGCAAACTATGCCAAATTATTTGAAAACATTTCTTATTTTTATGGCTTCCCTTAGTAGACCACTATTTGTTACAGTCCACAACAAAATGGAATAGTTGAATAGAAGAATAAATCTATTATGGAGATGGCTCAATGCATGCTTCACTCCTAGGAAATAAAGCTTAAATTGTGGGGAGATGCGGTGGTTTGTGCAATGCATATCATCTATTGGATACCTATTCCTGTTGTTGAAGGTATGACTACATATGAGAAATAGTATAGAAACAAATCGTTAGTTTCACATTTTAGACTTTTTGGATCAATTGCATGGACTCATATTCCTAGTGAAAAGAGAAAGAAATTGTAATAAAAAAATAACTACTACAGAGTTGTGGGCTACAATGAAGTTTCTAGGGCATTTTGTCTATATGATCCTTCCACTCCCAAGGTCATTGAATGTAGAGATGCTATCTTTGATGAAGTTCCTTCTTACTGTCTTCCGAGATCTTTACCATACCTTCTTATAGGTGCTTCTCCTATAGATGATTCCTTTTAAGTTTTGAGCTATTATTAGGTTTCTTTTCAATTTACTAGATAACCGTAGCATAGATAGGATCACTGAGAGAAACACAATCACAAGAGTACACAAGCATTTATCCTGGGAAACCCTCAAGGGGAAGAAAACCCAACAAAACTTCTTTAATATAGATTCAATAACCAAGTACAGTACCATAATAACTCTCTCTCTACGAGAGACAAACTACCATGATGCTAGACCAGAAAATAATCAAAGAACCGTAGCCAATCCAATGCCAAGACAATAAACCAAACACTAGAGAATATCCTCTCCCAAGCAATGCGCCTCTCTCTCTTCCTTCTTCCGGCAATTGGTAACTGCAACTTCCTTCAATACTTGCGCACTAGATGAGTGAGCTGAGTGAGTGAACAAATGAGGCGCTGGCTTCCTTTATTTATACAAACTGGCAAGCATTGAAAGGAGGTGTCTCTTCACTGGCAGGGCTGACTTCTCTTTCTGGGTAGTTAGAACCACTTTAATTTCCCTGGGGGCCGACTTCTTAATTTGCATATTACATTTAGGATTTGACCAATCTGCAAAAGGGGATAAGAATATTCTTTGCAGTTACACATTATTTCAACACTCCCTCTTAACAAGAAGGATATTCTTTATCTTTTGATAGGTCACTGGATGTCATCATCAATTGAACAATATCACCTGGGCAATATTATCAACTGGATAATCATCATCAACTGGACAACAACATCAACTGGATAACATCATCAACTGGGTAACAACATCAATTGGGCAACATCATCAACTGGGCAACATCATCAACTGGGTAACAACATCAGCTGGATAATAGGAGGCATCAATATAATCCACTTGGTCATCTGGCATCACAATCACTGACTGGTTCTCCATGAATCCATATGCAAGAAGTTTTGTTCTCTTTATCTTCATGCAGAAGATACTCTTTCTTTCTTTCATCTTCACGCAGAAGATACTCTTTCTTATCTTCACACAGAAGATGTCTTATCTTCACACAGAAGATATTCTATGAGTTTTTCCATTCCTTTTATGTTCTCCCTTTTCTTGTAGTCATCTATCTCACCCATCCACTGGGGAGGACTACTACCATAGCTTCACTCCTAGTCATCCCACATGAACTAGAGAAGCTAAGATGCTAGCCTGGGCAAGACTAGACTCCCTTTCCATGATCCACGCAGGATCACGACACAAACCTCAAGAGCCAACTAACCATTCCACATGGTCAAGGTTTGTGTTCCAGGCTACTCAATCCTTGGCCAGAGGAGAGTATCTGCCAGCTGCCCCTTGGAGAAACATCCACACTCCTCTCTACGAGGGTGGTCACACCCCTCTCTACGAGGGTATTCTAGCATGTCTCTAGAGTATCCAAAACTCAACACTTGGACAGAGGCCAACCYTGGCAAATTTCTCATTCCCCTTCTCTACGAAGGTCTAGTTATGGGATCTGAAAAAAAATCTCTTGTGGTCCAAAATATTTCCATGGTATAATACCATGCTATCCATCTGCTGGGCACCATCCATCTACTGGATAACTTTCATCTTGATCAAAATATCTCATTACTCATCCACTAAGTAAACTATTCCATGGACCACTGCTTTCCTAATTGCACCAAATCACGATCCCCCATTTCGAACTTGGAGACATAGCTCCCTCTTGCACCAAACTAAGAGCTTCTTTAATTGTGTAACATCTGATAATAATCATCCTTGAAGTTCTCTTCTGTAATATCTTGGGTGCCTTCTTGAGTTAGAACATTTCTTTCTTTTTGACTTCATACTAGATCAACCTGCTCCCTCTGCATCTATAAGAACGGTACTGGAGCAACCTGCAGTTACCTGCATCTTATCAACTATATCCGAGTATCCATCTTTCTCTTCATCTTGAACATTTCTGTTCTGCATCTTTAGGAGCCTCCTGCTCCTATATGAATACGGGAAACTGTCTGGTTCTTACTGACTGTCACCATATCATAAGTCCTTCTCATGTTGTCTAACTTCTGCAAGTCAAGGCATAAGTTCTTTCTTCCGATACCTATAAACTTACTTACAGTATGCTTTCTGAGATATGTCACTTAGCCAATCAGTCAGTAACAATAAGCAGTAATCAAATAAAACTATATCATGATTTCTATCAGAGTAGTACACATCTTTTCTTAAGCAAAACTTGTTCAACCATGT